>AWOL01S0105592.1:5657-18488 GCA_000715115.1 Nicotiana otophora | reverse complement strand
TGTTCGGGCCATCAAATACAACCTAAAGGACCACAGTCACCGCCCCGCCATGATCGTTCCCCATATTTTGTGTTTTACGGCCAAAAAACTAGAATTCAGCCCGATTCCCATATTTTCGTGTGCCATAGCCCACGCCTTCCAAGTTGTCCCGGGACCCCCGAACCCGATCGCCTAAAATTTTTCCGGTCCATCAAATACGACCTAAGGAACCATAGTCACCGCCCCACCATGACCTTTTCTCATTGTTTACATTTTACGGCCAAACAAATAGAATTCTGCTTGATTCCCACTTTTTTGTGTGGTATATAGCCCACGCCTTCCAAGTGGTCCCGGGACCCCTGAACCCCGATCGCCTTTTTTTGGCCATCAAATACGACCTAAGGAACCATAGTCACCGCCCCTCCATGATCGTTCCTTAGTTTTTGCGTATTTCGGCAGAAAAACTAGAATTTCGCCTGATTCCCATATTTTCGTGTGCGCCCACACCTTCCATTTGGGTAAGGCCCCCCGGAGCCGGATCGCCTAAAATTTTTCCATGCCATCAAATACGACCTAAGGAACCATAGTCACCGCCCCGCCATGATCGTTTCTCGTGTTTTGCATTTTTCGGCCAAAACACTAAAATTCCGCTTGATTCCCATATTTTTGTGTGCTATAGCCCACGCATTCCAAGTGGATCGGGCCCCTCGGCCTCGCATCGCCTAAAATTTTTCTAGGCCATAAAATATGACCTAAAGAACCATAATCACCACCCTGCCATGACCGTTCCTCGTTTTTGTGTGTTTTACGGCAGAAAAACTAGAATTCTGCCCGATTCCCATATTTTCGTGTGTTATAGCCTACTCCTTCCGAGTGGGACTGGGCAACCCCGGATGCGGATCGCCTAAAATATTTCCGGGCCATCAAATACGACCTAAAGAACCATAGTCACAACCCTGCCATGACCGTTCCTTGTTTTTTTGCGTATTACGGCCGAAACACTAAAATTCCACCTGATTCCCATATTTTTATGTGCTATACTCCTTCCGAGTGGGCGGGGGACCCCCGGACACAGATCACCTAAAATAATTTAGGTCCATCAAATAGGACCTAAGTAACCATAATCACAGCCCCGCCAAGAACGTTCCTCATTTGTTTGCATTTTAGGGCCAAAATACTAGAATTCCACCCGATTCCCATATTTTCGTGTGCTATAGCCCACGCCTTCCGACTGGGCCCGGGCCTCCCAAACCCGGATCGCCTACAAATTTTTCGGGCCATCATATATGACCTAAGGAACCATAGTCACCACCCTCCATGATCGTTCCCCATGTTTTACATTTTACGGCAAACAAAGTAGAATTCCGCCCTATTCCCATATTTTCGTATGCCATAGCCCACGCCTTCCAAAGGAACCATAGTCACCGCCCCTCCATGACCTTTCCTCATTGTTTACATTTTACGTCCAAACAAATAGAATTCTGCTTGATTCTCATGTTTTCGTGTGGTATAGCCCACGCCTTCCAACTGGTCCCGGGCCTCCTGGACCCCGATCGCCTTTTTTTGGCATCAAATATGACCTAAGGAACCATAGTCTCTGCCCCGCCATGATCATTCCTCAATTTTTGCGTTTTTTGGCAGAAAAACAAGAATTTTGCCTGATTCCCATATTTCCGTGTGCTACAGCCCATGCCTTCCCATTGGGTATGGCCCCCCGGAGCCAGATCGCCTAAAATATTTCCGTGCCATCAAATACGATGTAAGGAACCATTGTCACCGCCCCGCCATGACCTTTCATCAATTTTTGCATTTTAAGGCCAAAACACTAGAATTCCATCCGATTCCCATATTTGCGTGTGTTATAGCCCATGCCTTCCAAGTGGTCCCGGGACCTCGGACCCCGATCGCCTAAAATTTTTCCGGGCCATCAAATACAACCTAAGGAACCATAGTCACCACACCGCCATGATCGTTCCTCATTGTTTGCGTTTTACGGCCAAAAACCTAGAATTCTGCCTGATTTCCATAGTTTCGTACGATATGGCCCACGCGTGCAAGTGGACCCGGGACCCCTGGACCCCCGATCGCCTAAAAGTTTTCCGGGCCATCAAATACATCCTAAGGAACCATAGTCACCGCCCCGCCATGATCGTTCCTTATTCTTTACTTTTTACAATCAACAAACTAGAATTCCGCCTGATTCCCATATTTTCGTGTGCTATAGCCCACGCCTTCCAAGTTGTCCCGGGACCCCCGGACCCCGATCGCCTAATGTTTTTACGGTCCATCAAATACGACCTAAGCAACCATAGTCACCGCCCCTTTGTTTCGTGTGGTATAGCCCACGCCTTTCAAGTGGTCCCGGGACCCCTGGACCCCAATCAACTTTTTCTGGCCATCAAATACGACTTAAGGAACCATAGTCACCGCCCCGCCATGATCCTTCCTCATTTTTTTATTTTTACAACAAACAAACTAGAATTACGCCCGATTCCCATATTTTCGTGTGCTATAGCCCACGCCTTCCAAGTTGTCCCGGGACCCCTGGACCCCGATCGCGTAAAAGTTTTTCGGTCCATCAAACAGGACCTAAGGAATCATAGTCACCGCCCCGCCATGACCTTTCCTCATTGTTTACATTTTACGTCCAAAAAAGTAGAATTCTGCCCGATTCCCATTTTTCGTGTGGTATAGCCCACGCCTTCCAAGTGGTTCCGGGAACCCCGGACCCGATCGCCTTTTTCTGGCCATCAAATACAACATAAGGAACCATAGTCACCGTCCCTCCATGATTGTTCCTCACTTTTTGCGTTTTTCGGCCAAAAAAGTAGAATTTCGCCTGATTCCCATAATTTCGTGTGCTATAGCCCACGCCTTCTCAGTGGGTAGGGCCCCCCGGAGCCGAATCGCATAAAATTATTCCGGGCCATCAAATACGACCTATGGAACCATAGTCACCGCCCCGCCATGACCCTTCCTTATTTTTTGCATATTACGGCCAAACACCTAGAATTCCGCCTGAGTCCCATATTTTCGTGTGCTATAGCCCACGCCTTCCAAGTGGTCCCGGGACCCCCGGACCCCAATCGCCTAAAATGTTTCTAGGCCATCAAATATGACCTAAAGAACCATAGTCACCTCCCTTCCATGACCGTTTCTCGTTTTTGTGTGTTTTACGGCCAAAAAACTAAAATTCCGCCCGATTCCAATACTTTCGTGTGCTATAGCCCACTCCTTCCGAGTGGGCCTGGGCAACTCCGGACGCGGATCGACTAAAATATTTCCAGGCCATCAAATACGACCTAAAGAACCTTAGTCACCACCCTGCCATGACTGTTCCACGTTTTTGTGCGTATTACGGCCAAAACACTAGAATTCCACCCGATTCCCATATTTTCATGTGCCATAGCCCACTCCTTTCGAGTGGGCCCGGGACCCCCGGACCCGGATGACCTAAAATATTTTCGTGCCATCCAATAGGACTTAAGTAACCATAGTCACCGCCTCGCCAAGAACGTTCCTCGTTGTTTTGTGTTTTACGGCCAAAAAACTTGAATTCCACCCGGTTCCCATATTTTTGTGTGCTATAGCCCACGCCTTCCGACTGGGCCTGGGCCTCCCAGACCCGGATCGCCTAAAAAATTTTCGAGCCATCAAATATGACCTAAGGAACCATAGTCACCCCCCTCCCCCCTATGATCGTTCCCCATGTTTTACATTTTACGGCCAACAAAGTAGAATTCGCCCGATTCCCATATTTTCGTGTGCCATAGCCCACGCCTTCCAAGTTGTCCCGGCACCCCCGGACCCCGATCGCCTAAAATTTTTCCGGTCCATCAAATACGACCTAAGGAACAATAGTCACCGCCCCACCATGACGTTTCCTCATTGTTTACATTTTACGTCCAAAAACATATAATTCTGCTTGATTCCCATTTTTTCGTGTGGTATAGCCCACGCCTTCCAAGTGGTCCGGGGACCCCTGGACCCCGATCGCCTTTCTCTGGCATCAAATATGACCTAAGGAACCATAGTCACCACCGCTCCATGATCGTTCCTCATTTTTTGCATTTTTCGTCAGAAAAACTAGAATTTCGCCTGCTTCCCATATTTTCTTGTGCTATAACCCACGCCTTCCCATTGGGTAGGGCACCCCGGAGCCGGATCGCCTAAAATATTTTCGGACCATCAAATACGACCTAAGGAACCATAGTCACCACCCCGCCATGACCTTTCATCATTTTTTGCATTTTACGGCCAAAAACCTAGAATTCCATCTAATTCCCATATTTTCGTGTGCTATAGCCAATGCCTTCCAAGTGGTCCCGAGACCCCCGGACTCCGATCGCCTAAAATATTTCCGGGCAATGCAATATGACCTAAGGAACCATTGTCACCACACCGCCATGATTGTTCCTCATTTTTTGCATTTTACGGCCAAAAAGTTAGAATTCCGCCCGATTCCCATACTTTCGTGCGCTATAGCCCATGCCTTCCAAGTGGATCCGGGACCCCTGGACCCCGATCGCCTAAAATATTTTCGGGCCATCACATACGTCCTAAGGAACCATAGTCACCGCCTCGCCATGATAATTCTTCATTTTTTGCGTTTTACGGCCAGAAAGCTAGAATGCTGCCCGATTCCCATATTTTCGTGCGCTTTAGCCCACGCCTTCCAAGTTGTCCCGGGTCCCCCGGACCCTGATCATCTAAATTTTTCCGGTCCATCCAGTATGACCTAAGGAACCATAGTCACCACCCTGCCATGACCGTTCCTCCTTTTTATGTGTCTTACGGCCAGAAAACTAGAATTCCGCCCGATTCCCATATTTTCGTGTGCGCCCACCCTTTCCGAGTGGACCTGGGCAACCCCGGACTCGGATCACCTAAAAACTTTCCGGGCTATCAAATACGACCTAAAGAACCATAGACACAGCCCTGCCATGATCCTTCCTCATTTGTTTTGCGTTGTACGGCCAGAAAACTAGAATTCCACCCGATTCCCACATTTTCGTGTTCTATAGCCCACGCCTTCCGAGTGGGCCCGGGCCCCCAGACCTGGATCGCCTAAAAATTTTCTGGGCAATCAAATACGACATAAGGAACCATATTCACTGCCCCGCCATGATCGTTCCTCATTGTTTTATGTTGTACGGCCAAAAATCTAGAATTTCGCCTGATTCCCATATTTTCGTGTGCTATAGCCCAAGTCATCCGAGTAGGCCGGGCCCCCCGGACTCGGATCGCCTAAAATATTCCCGGGCCATTATATACAACATCAAGAACCATAGTCACCGCCCTGCCATGACCGTTCCTCCTTTTTTTGCGTTTTACGGCAAAGAAACTAGAATTTTGCCTGATTCTTATATTTTCGTTTGCTATTGCCCACGCCTTCCCACTGGGTAGGGCCCCCTGAGGCGGATCCCCTAAAAAATTTTCGGGCCATCCAATACGACCTAAAGAACCATAGTCACCACCCCGCCATGATCTTTCCTCATTTTTCACATTTTCCGGCAGAAAAACTAGAATAACGCCTGATTCTCATATTTGCGTGTGCTATAGCCCACGCCTTCCAATTGGTCCCGGGACCCCCGAACCCCAATCACCTAAAAAATTTTCGGGCCATCAAATATGACCTAAGGAACCATAGTCACCGCACCGCCATGATCGTTCCTCATTCTTTGTATTTTACGGCCAAAATACTAGAATTCCGCCCGATTCCCATATTTTTGTGCGCTATAGCCCACGCATTCCAAGTGGTCCCGGGACCCCTGGACCCCGATCGCCTAAAACATTTTCGGTCCATCAAATACGTCCTAAGGAACCATAGTCACTGCCCCGCCATGATCGTTCCTCATTTGTTACTTTTTACAGCCAACAAAGTAGAATTCCTCCTGATTCCCATATTTTCGTGTGCTATAGCCCACGCCTTCCAAGTTGTTCCCGGACCCCCGGACCGCGATCGCCTAAAATTTTTCCGGTCCATCAAATACAACCTAAGGAACCATAGTCACCACCCCGCCATGACCTTTCCTCATTGTTTACAGTTTACGGCCAAAACAATAGAATTATGCTTGATTCCCATTTTTTCGTGTGGTATAGCCTACGACTTTCAAGTGGTCCCGGGATCCCAAGACCCCGATCGCCTTTTTCTGGCAATCCAATACGACCTACGGAACCATAGTCTACGCCCCGCCATGATCATTCATCATTTTTTGTGTTTTTCGGCTAAAAAACTAGAATTTCGCTTGATTCCCATATTTTCTAGTGCTATAACCCACGCCTTCCCAGTAGGTAGGGCCTCCCGGAGCTGGATCGCCTAAACCTTTTCAGGGCCATCAAATACGACCTAAGGAACCATAGTCACTTCCCCGCCATGGCCTTTCATCATATTTTGCATTTTACGGCCAAAAAACTAGAATTTTGCCCGATTCCCATATTTTCGTGTGCTATAGCCCACGCCTTCCAAGTGGTCCCGGGCCCCCAGAACCGGATCGCCTACAATTTTTCTGGGCCATCAAATACGACCAAAGGAACCATAGTCACCGCCCTTCCATGATCGTTCCACATTCTTTGCGTTTTATGGCCAAAAAACTTGAATTCCGCGTGATTCCCATATTTTCGTGCGCTATAGCCCACGCCTTCTAAGTGGTCCAGGGACCCCCGGACCCCGATCGCCTAAAATTTTACTTGGCAATAAAATACGACCTAAGGAACTATAGTCACCGCCCTTCAATGATCGTTCCTCATGTTTTGGGTATTACGGACAAAAAACTAGAATTACGTCTGATTGCCATATTTCGTGTGCTATAGCCCACGCCTTCCAATTGGTCCCGGGACCCCCGGACCCTGATCGCCTAAAAATATTTTCGGGCCATCAAATACGACCTAAGGAAACATAGTCACCGCATCCCCATGATCGTTCCTCATTTTTGGCATTTTACGGCCAAAAAACTAGAATTCTGCCCGGTTCCCACATTATCGTGCACTATAGCCCATGGCTTCCAATTGGTCCCGGGACCTCTGGTCCCCGATCGCCTTTCTATGGCCATCAAATACGGCCTAAGGAACCATAGCCACCGCCCCGCCATGATCATTCATCATATTTTGTGCTTTTCGGCTAAAAAACTAGAATTTTACCTGATTACCATATTTTCGTGTGCTATAGCCCACGCCTACCCAGTGGGTAGGGCCCCCCGGAGCCGGATCGCCTAAACGTTTTCAAGGCGATCAAATACGGCCTAATTAACAATAGTCACCGCCCCACCATGAGCTTGCATCAGTTTTTGCATTTTAAGGCCAAAAAATAAGAATTTAGTCCGATTCCCATACAAGTGGTCCCGGGCCCCCCAGAACCGGATCGCCTAAAATTTTCCCAGGACATCAAATACGACCTAAGGAACCATAGTCATCGCCCCGCAATGATCGTTCCTCATGTTTTGTGTTTTTTGACCAAAAAACTAGAATTCCCCCTCATTCCCATATTTGTGTGTGCTATAGCCCACGCATTCCGAGTGGGCCGGGGGCCTCAGATCGCTTAAAATATTTCTAGGCCATCAAATATAACCTAAAGAACTATAGTCACCATCCTGCAATGACCATTCCTCGTTTTTGTGTGTTTTACGGCCAAAAACTAGAATTCCGCCCGATTCCCATATTTTCGTGTGCTATAACCCACTCCTTCTGAGTGGGCCCGTGCAACCCCAAACCTGGATCACCTAAAATATTTCTTGGCCATCAAATAGGACCTAAGTAACCATAGTCACCGCCCCGCCAAGAACGTTCCTCCGATTTGTGCATTTTACGGCGAAAAAACTAGAATTCCACCCGATTCCCATATTTTCGTGTGCTATAGCCCACGCCTTCCAAGTGGTCCCGGGACCCCCGGACCCCGATTGCCTACAAATTTTCCCGGGCCATCAAATACGACCTAAGGAACCATAGTCACCGCACCGTCATGATCTTTCCTCATTTTTTGCGTTTTACGGCCAAAAAACTAGAATTCTACCCAATTCTCATATTTTCGTGTGCTATAGCCCACGCCTTCCAAGGGGTCCCGGGACCACCGGACCCCAATCGCCTAAAAAATTTTCGGGTAATCAAATATTACCTAAGGAACCATAGTCACCGCCCCGCCATGATCGTTCCCCATGTTTTACATTTTACGGCCAACCAAGTAGAATTCCGCCCGATTCCCATATATTCATGTGTCATAACCAACACCTTCCAAGTTGTCCCGGGACCCCCGAACCCGATCGCCTAAAATTTTTCCGGTCCATCGAATACGACCTAAGGAACCATAGTCACCTCTCCGCCATGACCTTTCCTCATTTTTTACATTTTACGGCCAAAAACATAGAATTCTACTTGACTCCCATTTTTTCGTGTGGTATAGCCCACGCTCTCCAAGTGGTCCCGGGACCCCTGGATCCCGATCGCCTTTTTATAGCCATCATATACGACCTAAGGAACCATGGTCACCGCCCCGCCGTGATCGTTCCTCATTTTTTGCGTTTTCGGCAGAACAACTAGAATTTTACCTGATTCCCATATTTTCGTGTGCTAGCCCACGCCTTCCATTTGGGTAGTGCCCCCGGAGCCGGATCACCTAAACGTTTTCCGTGCCATCAAATACGACCTAAGGGACCATAGTCACCACCCCGCCATGATCGTTCTTCATGTTTTGCGTTTTTGGCCAAAAAACTAGAATTTCGTCCGATTCCCATATTTTTGTGTGCTATAGCACACACATTCCGAGTGGGTCAGGCCCCTCGGCCTCGCATCGCCTAAAATATTCTACGCCATAAAATATGACCTAAAGAACCATAGTCACCACCCTGCCATGTCCGTTCCTCTTTTTTGTGTGTTTTACGGCCAAAAAACAAGAATTCCGAACGATTCCCATATTTTCGTGTGCTATAGCCCACTCCTTCCGAGTGGGCCCGGGCAACCCCGGACGCGGATTGCCTAAAATATTTTCGGGCCATCAAATATGACCTAAAGAACCATAGTCACCACCCTGCCATGACCGTTCCTCGTTTTTGTGCGTATTATGGCCAAACAACTAGAATTCCCCCTGATTCCCATATGTTTATGTGCTATAACCCACTCCTTCCAAGTGGGCCCAGGACCCCCTGACCCGGATCACCTAAAATATTTCCGGGTCATAAAATAGGACCTATGTAACCATAATCACCGCCCCGCCAAGAATGTTCCTCATTGTTTTGCGTTTTACGGCCAAAAAACTAGAATTCCACCCGATTCCCATATTTTCGTGTGCTATAGCCTACACCTTCCGACTGGGCCCGGGCCTCCCAGACCCGGATTGCCTACAAATTTTGCAGGCTATCATATATGACCTAAGGAACCATAGTCACCACCCCGCCATGATCGTTCCCCATGTTTTACATTTTATGGCCAACAAAGTAGAATTCCGCGCGATTCCCATATTTTCGTGTGCAATAGTCCACCCCTTCCAAGTTGTCCCGGGATCCCCGGACCCCGATCGACTAAAAGTTTTCCGGTCCATCCAAGACGACCTACGGAACCAAAGTCACCGCCCCGACATAACCTTTCCTCATTGTTTACATTTTATGTCCAAACAAATAGAATTCTGCTTGATTCCCATTATTTCGCGTGGTATAGCCCACGCCTTCCAAATGGTCCCGGGACCCCTGGACCCCGATCGCCTTTTTATGGCATCCAATACGACCTAAGGAACCATAGCCACCGTCTCGCCTTGATCATTCCTCATTATTTGCAATTTTTGGTAGAAAAACTAGCATTTCGCCTGATTCCCATATTTTCATGTGTTATAGCCCACGCCTTCCCATTGGGTAGGGGCCCCCGGAGCCGGATCGTCTAAAATATTTCCGGGCCATCAAATACGACCTAAGGAACCATAGTCACCGCCCCGCCATGACCTTTCATCATATTTTGCATTTTACGGCCAAAAAACTAGAATTCCATCTGATTCCCATATTTTCGTGTGCTATATAGCCCATGCCTTCCAAGTGGTCCCGTGACCCCAGACCCCGATCGCCTAAAAATGTTTCGGGCCATCCAATACGACCTAAGGAACCATAGTCACCGGCCCGCCATGACCTTTCATCATTTTTTGCATTTTACTGTCAAAAAACTAGAATTCCATCCGATTCCCATATTTTCATGTGCTATATAGCCCATGCCTTCCAAGTGGTCCCGGGACCCCCGGACCCTGATTCCCTAAAATTTTTCCGGGCCATAAAATACGTCCTAAGGAACCATAGTCACCACCCCGCCAAGATCGTTCCTCATTTTGTACTTTTTATAACCAACAAACTAGAATTCCGCCTGATTCCCATATTTTCGTGTGCTATAGCCCACGCCTTCCAAGTTGTCCCGGGAAACCCGGACCCCGATCGCCTAAAGTTTTTCCGGTCCATCAAATACGACCTAAAGAACCATAGTCACCTCCTCGCCATGACCTTTCCTCAATGTTTACATTTTACGTCCAAAAAAATAGAATTCTGCCTGATTCCCATTTTTTCATGTGGTATAGCCCACGCCTTCCAAGTGGTCCCGAGACCCCTGGACCCCGATCGCCTTTTCCTGGCCATCAAATACAACCTAAGGAACCATCGTCACCGCCTCGCCATGATCGTTCCTCATGTTTTGCGTTTTTCGGAAGAAAAACAAGAATTTCGCATGCTTCCCATATTTTCGTGTGCTATAGCCCACGCCTTCCCAGTGGGTAGGGCCCCCCCAGAGCGGGATCGCATAAAATTATTCTGGGCCATCCAATACGACCAAAGGAACCATAGTGACCGCCCCGCCATGACCTTTCATCATTCTTTGCATTTAGCAGCGAAAAAACTAGAATTCCATCTGATTCCCATATTTTCGTGTGCCATAGCCCATGCCTTCCAAGTGGTCCTGGGAACCCCGGACCCCGATCGCCTAAAATTTTTCCAGGCCACCAAATATGACCTAAGGAACCATAGGCACCGCACCTCCATGATCGTTCCTCATTTTTTGCGTTTTACGGCCAAACAACTAGAATTCCGCCCAATTCCCATATTTTCGTGCGCTATAGCCCATGCCTTCCAAGTGGACCCGGGACCCCTGGACCCCGATCGCCTAAAAATTTTCTGGGCCATCAAATACGTCCTAAGGAACCACAGTCACTGCCCCTCCATGATCGTTCCTCATTTTTTACTTATTACAACCAACAAAGTAGAAATCCGCCCGATTCCTATATTTTCGTGTGCTATAGCCCACGCCTTCTAAGTTGTCCCGGGACCCCCCAACCCCGATCGCCTAAAGTTTTTCCGGTCCATCATATACGACCTAAGCAACCATAGTCACCGCCCCGCCATGACCTTTCCTGAATGTTTACATTTTACTGCAAAACACATAGCATTCCGCCTCATTCCCATTTTTTCGTGTGGTATAGCCCACGCCTTCCAAGTGGTCCCGGGACCCCTGAACCCTGATCTCCTTTTTCTAGCCATCAATGCGACCTAAGGAACCATAGTCACCACCCCGCCATGATCGTTCCTCATTGTTTGCTTTTTACAACCAACAAACTAGAATTCCGCCCGATTCCCATATTTTCATGTGCTATAGCCCACGCCTTCCTAGTTGTCCCGGGACCCCCGGACCCCAATCGCCTAAAGTTTTTCCAGTCCATCAAATAAGACCTAAGGAACCATAGTCACCACCCTGCCATGACATTTCCTCATTGTTTACATTTTGCGGCAAAAAAAATAGAATTCTGCCCGATTCCCATTTTTCGTGTGGTATAGCCCACGCCTTCCAAGTGGTTCCGGGACCCGTGGACCCCGATCACCATTTTCTGGCCATCAAATACAACGTAAGGAACCATAGTCACGGCCCCTCCATGATCGTTCCTCATTTTTTGCGTTTTTGCGGCCAAAAAACTAGAATTTCGCTGGATTCCCATATTTGCGTGTGCTATAGCCCACGCCTTCCAAGTAGGTAGGGCCCCCTGGAGTCGGATCGCATAAAATTATTCTGAGACATCCAATATGACCTAAGGAACCATAGTCACCGCCCCGCCATGACCATTCCTCATTTTTTGCATTTTACGGCCAAAACACTAAAATTCCGCCCGAGTCCCATATTTTCGTGTGCTATAGCCCACGCCTTCCAAGTGGTCCCGGGACCCCCGGACCCCGATCGCCTAAAATTTTTCTGGGCCATCAAATACGTCCTAAGGAACCATAGTCACCGCCCCGCCATGACCATTCCTCATTTTTTGCATTTTACGGCTAAAACCTAGAATTCTGCTGGATTCCCATATTTTCGGGTGCTATAGCCCATGCCTTCCAAGTAGTCCCGGGACCTCCGGACCCCGATCGCCTAAAAAATTTTTTGGCGGTCAAATACGACCTAAGGAAACATAGTCACCGCCCCTGCCATGATCGTTCCTCATGTTTTTACATTTTACGGCCAACAAAGTAGAATTATGCCCGACTCCCATATTTTCGTGTGCTATAGCCCATGCCTTCCAAGTTGTCCTGGGTCCCCCAGACCCCGATCGCCTAAAATGTTTCCGGTCCATCAAATACAACCTAAGGAACCATAGTCACTTCTCCTCCATGACCATTCCTTATTGTTTATATTTTACGGCAAAAAAAATAGAATTCTGCCCGATTCCCATTTTTTCATGTGGTATAGCCCACGCCTTCCAAGTGGTCCCGGGACCCCTTGACCCATATCGCTTTTTTCTGGCCATCAAATAAGACCTAAGAAACCATAGTCTCCATCCCGCCATGATCGTTCCTCATTTTTTGCGTTTGTCGGCCATAAAACTATAATTTCGCCTAATTCTCATATTTTCGTGTGCTA
>AWOL01S0105566.1:14179-24788 GCA_000715115.1 Nicotiana otophora | reverse complement strand
CAAACATCCTTTCAATATCCCTTACTGACTTGGTTACCTTTTTTTGTTTTTCATTTCTTTTGTTTATTCCCATTCCCCAAAGGTTGGTTCGTGCATACTGGAATCATCAGCATATCATACCAGATCTAGAGGTCCTCCACCTCCTACTCCTCCAAGTGATCCCAAAAGCAAAGGGAATGAAAAAATGGATGATTTAAGTTGTATCAGAAAGGATAATGCAAAGAACATTGAAACTTCGGACGGTCGGAATACTCCAGCACAAAATGAATTGGTCCTACATCTGGAACATAAAATATTGGAGCTACAAGGGGAACTTAAGCAAGTCCGAAATTTGGCAAACCTTTCCCTCACCCTAAACGTCCCCGACCTTAACCAACAAAACACAAATGCCCAAAACCCGGTACCTCCCCAAAACACACAAAATCTGCAAAATCCTCCCGCACCACATCAATACGCCACACCTCCTCAAAACCACAACACTCCGCCTATACCTACTCCTCAACAACACCATCACCACCCAACTCAATACCCACAAATAGCCACATACCACACCCCTCAGAATGCACCACAACATACTCCTGACCCGCAAAACTCAACCAATGACCACCATTACACCCAGATTCTCGGAGTCCACCAAAGCAATCCCATATATGTGGAAACCTCACCCAACACCCCACAACAGACCCTATACATACCCAAATCCATTGAGAAGGACCTGCTCATCAAGAACATGGCGGGAGAACTCAAGAAACTTACTGGCAGAGTTCAAAGTGTTGAAGGGGGAAAAGGCATTGAGGGTTTGAATTATGAAGATTTGTGTATTAAGCCAGATATTGAATTGCCAGAGGGTTACAAACCTCCTAAGTTGGAAATACTAGACGGGACTGGTGATCCGAAGGTGCATTTGAGAATGTATTGTGACAAGCTTGTAGGGGTTGGCAAGGATGAAAGAATCCGCATGAAGTTGTTCATGAGGAGCCTCGCTGGAGACACGCTATCTTGGTACATAAGTCAGAACCCAAAGAAATGGGTTAATTAGGTGAGCATGGCATCAAATTTCATAGATCGGTTCAGGTTTAACACAGAAAATGCACCAGACGTTTTCTACATTCAGAATCTCAAGAAGAAGCCAACGGAAACTTTCTGCGAGTATGCTACTCGGTGGAGGTCGGAAGCTGCAAAGCTAAGGCCAGCACTGGAAGAAGAACAAATGAATAAGTTCTTCGTTAGGGCTCAGGATCCGTAATACTACGAAAGACTAATGGTTATTGAAAACCATAAATATTCTGACATCATCAAATTGGGAGAAAGAATAGAAGAAGGGATCAAAAGTGGAATGGTGACAAATTTTGAAGCACACGAAGCGCAAAATAATGCTTTGCAATCAGGAGGTATCTCTAAAAAGAAAGAAGTAGGAACGGTGATGGTAGCCCAAGGTCCAAAGTCTTCTCTTACATACCAAGCACCCCCACCCACATATCAGCCTTTACCTCCCAGATACCAACAACATGCCGCCACTTTCCATACCTATAACACCCAACTAGCATACTACCACTCACCACCAGCCCGCCAAAACTACCAAAAACCTAGACCAAATTTCGGCCGCAGACCACCCAGACAGTACACCCCAATTTCTGAACCCATAGACCAACTGCACGAGAGACTGAAGGCTGCCGGTTATATCATTCCCATTCCCGCTGTTGCTATGGAAAATTCTTCCCAGTGGATTAATCCAAATCAGACATGTGCTTATCACTCAAGCATGAAGGGTCATACCATTGATGAGTGTCGTACTTTGAAGGATATGATTCAGACATTAATTGACACCAAATTTATACAGGGAAAAGAGGTTGCACCCAATGTCTGTAACAATCCTCTCCCGGATCACAGGGGCGGAGGGGTAAACGTGATAGAGACCGATGAAGAATGGGACTCAAAGGGGTCAATTAGACTTATTCGAGAAGGGGATAATCCTGAAACATCTCCAGTCACTCTCACACCTATCATAGTACAAACTCGGGCACCAATTGAAGTTGAGGTAGCTGCACCAACTCCGTTTGAGGTTGAAGTAACAACACCCTTCACCGTGATGGTAGCACTTGCACTGTCTTATAAGTCTAATGATATACCATGAAATTATGTTGCGGAGGCAAGAAGGAAAGGAAAGGCAAAAATAGAAGAAACAGGTGCAGTGCAAGGCATGACCAGAAGTGGTAGAATTTATACACCCGAGCATTTGGGAGGAACGAGCAAAGAAGCGGCCTCTAAACCGCCTGTCATTGAGACTGGTCCAGATGATCGTTGGAGAAAGGTGCTAGCAAGAGAGTATTCTATGATTGATCATCTGAACAAAACCCCTGCTCAAATATTCATTTTATCACTGCTGCAAGACTCTGAGGCACATAGGAATGCCCTGATAAGGGTATTGAATGAAGCCCACGTACCCAACAACATCACTAGTGGGGAGATGGCCAGCATGGTAGGGCAAATGTTGGAAAGCCACAAGATCACTTTTCATGAAGACGAGATGCCACCAGAAGGACTAAGTCACAATAGGGTACTACATATCACAGTGCAGTTTGAAGACAAGTTCATTGCCAGAGTCCTGATAGATGGGGGTTCGAGTCTCAACATATGTCCACTATCTACTCTGAAAAGATTAGGTAAAGGCCTGCATGAGATACGAGCAGGAATTATGAATGTAAAAGCATTTGATGGGTCTCAAGGGGCCACAATTGGGGAGACCAACCTCATCCTATAGATGGGCCCAACCTGGTTTGATGTTGCGTTTCAAGTGTTGGATATATTTGCTACCTACAACTTATTATTGGGACGACCTTGGATACATGCCGCTGGGGTCGTAGCTTCTACTCTACATCAGTTCATGAAGTTTGAGTGGAACCATCAGGAAGTAATCATCCATGGGGATGGAAGTAATCCCATTTACACCAGTCAAACTATTCCGGTCATTGAGAATAGAAGGAAGTTGGGTGGAGAAACATACCATCGCATCGAGCGCGTCAACACAATTGAAAAGGACAAATAGTGGAGCAATAAGATAGAAGGCATATTGGCATGGGCAGGGTATGAACCTGGCAAGGGTCTTGGTAAGAATATCCAGGGGATCACCAAACCGATACATCTAAAGTGTCACGACACAACGTTTGGGCTTGGGTATGAATACATCTGGTACGAGTATCATAATTGCTCACCACCATGGTGTGGTCCTTATTACCCTCTAGAGCAACCAATACCACATTTGAGCCAGTCGTTTCATCAAGTTGACATGATGTGGGAATCCGAAGAAGATAAAGTTCTAGCTGGCATAAAGAATCTGTTTTTGGATAATGAAGACATGGATTGTAGTGCGATAGTTGAGGAGGAGGAGGAGGAGGAAGGCCTTATTATTCAGACCGTGGAGAATGGAGCTGTTCTCAAGAACTGGATTGCTGCACCATCAAGGGCCCGTCGAGTTCCTGGGTAGCCTGGCAATTAGCATCATTTATTTTAAAAGCAATTTTATGACCATTTAAGACATGTTCAGTATTTTGTTTTAAGCATGTTTTGTTTTGAAATAATTGCTCGAGTTATCGAGCCGTACATGTTTGACATTTTCAAGATTTATCTAATGCATTGTTATTTTTAGTATTTATTATTATTCTTTACATTTTTCTCTACAACATTATTATTACCTATCCCGGTGAAATTACGACTGTAACATGTAATGAGACAACGCAACATAAGGATAATGATTCAGAGGATCTGAAAGAGGATATAATACCCGAGGAAATTGTCAGAGAAGTGGAAAATTTTGAAAACAAGCCTAAGTCCAATTTGGATGAGACTGAAACAGTTAATTTGGGAGTCTCCGAAACAGTCAAGGAAACCCCTGTAAGCATTCACCTATCACTGTCAGAAAAGGCAGAGTACGTCCGGTTATTAAAGGAATATGAGGATGTTTTTGCATGGTCCTATGATGATATGATCGGTTAGAGCATGTCCATAGTGTCTCATAAACTACCTACGAACCTTATTTGTCTGCCTGTAAAGAAGAAGCTCAAAAAGTTCAAACCAGATATGAGTCTTAAAATAAAGGAGGAAGTCACCAAGCAGATCAAAGCCAAGGTTCTCAGAGTAGTTGAATATCCAACCTGGTTGGCTAACATTGTTCCGGTTCCAAAGAAAGACGGGAAAGTCAGAGTCTATGTCGACTATCGAGATTTAAACAGAGCAAGTCCGAAAGATGATTTCCCTTTGCCCAATATACACATACTGATTGACAACTGTGCCAAGCATGAACTTCAATCCTTTGTGGATTTCTTCGCGGGATATCATCAGATCTGGATGGATGAAGGGGATGCCGAAAATACAGCCTTTATTACACAATGTGGAGTATATTGTTACAAAATAATATTGTTTGGCCTAAAGAATGCTGGAGCCACCTATATGAGGGCCATGACAACCATTTTTCATGACATGATATACAAGGAGATAGAGGTGTACGTGGATGATGTCATCATCAAATCCAAGAGAAGCACAGATTATATAGCAGATTTGAGGAAATTCTTTGATCGACTTTGAAGGTACAACCTGAAACTGAATCCCGCAAAATGTGCCTTTGGAGTCCCTGCTGGGAAGTTGTTAGGGTTCATCGTCAGCCGCTGAGGAATTGATCTAGACACGTCAAAGGTCAAGGCTATCCAAGATTTGTCACCTCCGAAGAACAAGAAAGATGTGATGAGTTTCTTGGGGCGTCTCAATTACATCAGTCGTTTCATAGCATAATTAACTGCGATCTGTGAACCGATTTTCAAAATTTTGAAGAAAGACGCTGAAACAAGTTGGACTGAAGAGTGACAGAAAGCCTCTGACAAGATCAAGGAATATTTATCCAAACCATCCGTTCTGGTCCCACCGGAACCTGGGAGACCTCTGCTACACTATTTATCTGTACTGGATGGGGCTTTTGGCTGTGTCTTGGGACAACACGATGAGACGGTAAGAAAGGAACATGCCATATACTATCTAAGTAAGAAGTTCACACCCTATGAAGCACGGTATTCTTTGCTGGAGTGCACCTGCTGCGCTTTAACATGGATAGCTCAGAAGTTGAGGCACTACATCTGTGCGTACACCACGTATTTCATATCAAGAATGGATCCGTTAAAATACATCTTCCATAAACCCATGCCTACAGGAAAGTTGGCAAAATGGCAGATACTACTGAGTGAGTTCTACATCATTTATGTAACTCAAAAGGCGGTCAAGGGGCAATCGTTGGCAGATCATCTGGCAGAAAATCCCATGGGTGGAGAATATGAACCACTGAAAACGTATTTTCCCGATGAAAAGGTATCATTCGTAGTAGAAGATATCACTGAAACCTATGACGGTTGGAGAATGGTCTTCGATGGAGCTGCAAACTTCAAAGGAGTAGGAATTGGAGCAGTTTTAGTGTCAGAAATAGGTCAACACTATCCAGTATCTGCAAAGCTCAGGCTTCCATGTTTATATGGCAGAATATGAGGCATGAATCTTGGGGCTCAATTTGGCTATTGACATGAACGTTCAGGAATTGCTGGTAATTAGAGATTCAGACCTTTTGGTACATCAGGTTCTAGGAGAATGGGCTACAAAGAATACCAAAATATTGCCATATTTGTACTACGTATAAGAGTTGATGAAGAGGTTCACAAAAATAGAGTTCAAACATGTTCCGAGAATCCAAAATGAGTTCGCAGATGCGTTGGCCACTCTATCTTCCATGATACAACACCTAGACATGAATTTCATTGATCCTATTCCAGTTGGAATCCATAATCAGCCAGATTATTGTGCTCATGTTGAAGAAGAACCTGATGGGAACCCATGGTTTCATGACATCAACGAATACTTGGCAAAAGGAGAGTACAAGGAGCACACAAATCATACTCAGAAACACAAACTGCGAAAATTGTCCAACCATTTCTTCCAAAGTGGAGGAATTCTGTACAAAAGGACTCCAGATCTAGGATTATTACAGTGTGTCGACGCCAAGGAAGCATCCAAACTGCTCGAAGAGATACATGCCGAAACTTGCGGACCACACATGAATGGTTTTGTTTTATCTAAGAAGATATTAAGAGCAGGATATTTCTGGATAACTATGGAAACGGACTACATCAGGTATGTCCAAAAGTATCATCAATGCCAAGTACATGCAAATATGATATGAGTGCCACCCAATTAACTTAATGCAACAAATGCACCATGGCCTTTCTCCGCTTGGGGGATGGATATCATCGGTCCAATCGAACCTGCCGCTTCAAATAGGCACAAGTTCATTCTAGTGGCCATAGACTATTTCACAAAATGGGTTGAAGCCGCATCTTATAAGGCTATAACTAAAAAGTTCACAGATTTCGCTAGGGATCGTATTGTCTCTCGATTCGGGGCGCCAGAATCAATCATCACCGACAACGCCGCCAACCTTAACAGTGATTTGATGAAATCCATGTGTGAAACCTTCAGGATCAAGCATAAGAATTCCACAGCATACATGCCACAAATGAATGGAGCTGTGGAAGTTTCCAATAAGAACATCAAGAAGATATTAAGGAAGATGGTAGATAATCACAAACAACGGCACGAGAAGTTACCATTTTCCCTACTTGGATATCGTACCACGGTTCGCACATCAACCGGGGCAACTCCTTATTCAATGGTCTATTCCCGTCGTAGTAGAAATTCCTTCTTTGCGAATCATACAAGAAGCTGAACTCAGTGATGCAGAATGGATACGAAGTCATTATGAGCAACTGTCTCTCATTGATGGGAAAAGAATGAATGCAGTATGTCACGGTCAACTTTACCATAACAAAATCTCCAGAGCTTTCAACAAAAGGGTCAGGCCTAGACAATTCACACTGGGGAAGCTGGTGCTGAAGGGGATCTTCTCGCATCAAGATGAAGCCAAAAGAAAGTTTACACCCAATTGGCAAGGGCCCTATATGGTTCATAGAGTACTAATAGGAGGAGCACTCACACTCACAGAGATGGACGGAGAAGTTTGACCAAAACCTATCAACTCAGATGCAGTTAAGAGATAATATGTTTACATTGTTTACATTTCTTCATGTAACTGAACTACGCTTGACCTGATTCTCGTTTAAGAGGGGATACGTAGGCAGCCCTGCAGGTTCGGTCACAACTCAATAAAGCCTTCATTTTTACCATTGTCAAAAACTGGGCCAGAATTCTAAGAAGGATTCTCAAAATTCCAGAGCAAGTCCAGCCAACATCGTCATACACGGAACAACCAAAGTATTGCACTTAAAGTGGGGTAGATTTTGAGGGGAACACTCAAAATTCTAAAGCTAGGAGGTCGCAACGTCTCTAAAATATGTCACAGTCATTGGTTCATCTAACTCAGTCGATATTGCATACTACTATATTTTAAATAACAGAATTCATCAAATGCACGCATTTCTTTCGAAAACCTTTATTTCTATAAAAAGCCAGATGTTACCCAGTGTGACTCAAACGGGATCTCAAGACAGGAGCACAGGCAATACAAAAGACAAAAGCGCGAACCAACCTTCCCCTAAAAAACTCACAATTTTTCTTTGGATGCAGGCACAGTAAGACAATATTATCTACAGACACGTCAGGTCACTACCTTCAAGATAGCAGATTATCGATCCCAAGCATCTCCAGTTAAGAAGCACTCTACTATCACTCATCATTTTCTTTGCATAAGGCTAAGCCCTGCCTTTCCTTGCATAAGACTAAGCGTTGTCTCCTTTCTTTGCATGAGACTAAGCATTGTCTCTTCTTCTTGCATGAGGCTAAGCACTGCCTCCTTAATTGCATAAGGCTGAGCATTGCCTTTCCTTGTATGAGACTAAGCATTGTCTCCTTTCTTTGCACGAGACTAAGCATTGTCTCCTATTTTGCACGAAGCTAAGCAATGCCTCCTTAACTACATAAGGCTAAGCCCATCCTCCCTAATTGCATAAAGGCTAAGCACTGCCTTTCCTTACATTGAGACTAAGCGTTGTCTCCTATTTTGTATGAGGCTAAGCAATGCCTCCCTAATTGCATAAGACTAAGCATTGTCTCCTTTGTTTGCACGAGACTAAGCATTGTCTCCTATTTTGCACGAAGCTAAGCAATGCCTCCTTAACTACATAAGGCTAAGCCCATCCTCCCTAATTGCATAAAGGCTAAGCACTGCCTTTCCTTACATTGAGACTAAGCGTTGTCTCCTATTTTGTATGAGGCTAAGCAATGCCTCCCTAATTGCATAAGACTAAGCATTGTCTCCTTTGTTTGCACGAGACTAAGCATTGTCTCCTCTTCCTGCATGAGGCTAAGTACTGCCTCCCCAATTGCATAAGGCTGAGCATTGCCTTTCCTTGCATGAGACTAAGCATCGTCTCATTTCCTTGCACGAGACTAAGCATTGTCTCCTATTTTGCCTGAGGCTAAGCCTTGCCTCCCTAATTGCATAAAGGTTAAGAACTCCCTTTCCTTACATTGAGACTAAGCATTGTCTCCTATTTTGCCTGAGGCTAAGCCTTGCCTCCCTAATTGCATAAAGGTTAAGAACTCCCTTTCCTTACATTGAGACTAAGCATTGTCTCCTATTTTGCCTGAGGCTAAGCCTTGCCTCCCTAATTGCATAAAGGTTAAGAACTCCCTTTCCTTACATTGAGACTAAGCATTGTCTCCTATTTTGCCTGAGGCTAAGCCTTGCCTCCCTAATTGCATAAAGGTTAAGAACTCCCTTTCCTTACATTGAGACTAAGCATTGTCTCCTATTTTGCATGAGGCTCAGCACTGCCTCCATAATTGCATAAATCTAAGCATTGCCTTTCTTGCATGAGACTAAGCATTGTCTCCTTTCTTTGCATGAGACGAAGCATTATCTCTTGTTTTGCATGAAGCTAATCACCGCTTCCTTTACTTTCATGAGACTAAGCACTGTCTCCTATTTTGCATACGGCTAAGCACTGCCTTTCCTCAAGATTAAATACTATCTCCATTATGTTATTTAAGACCTAGCACTATCTTCTATTCTCCTGCGGCTAAGCATTGCCTAAGTCTATTTCGTTTTACATACGACCTAGCATCATATCTTTGCATCTCATAGGCTGAAACATCGCCATCTTTGTCCAAAGGCATCATAGTCTGAAGGCATCATCCTCATAGCCGGAAGACACCATTCCATGGCCTGAGGATCTCTCAGTATTGCACATCATTATTCAAAGGCGTCATGGTTCAGAGGCACCATTTGCATGGCCCGATGACATTATTTCATGGCCTGCGAATCCCTTATCACAGGATTCATGGCCCAGGACATCATGGTCTAAGTACATCATCCTCACCGTCCAAAGACAACTTTCATGGTCCAAAGGGAATTTGCATCATGTCTAAATTCTCGCAATAATCTATATATTTGCATGCATCGTGTTTTAAGTTTTGAAGGTAATCTAGGAAGTAACCGTTCTACTAGCGGGAGCAATTTTTTCTCCGATTTCCGTTCAACGTTCACATCCTGCAATTATTTCAAACGCGACCAACTACCATTAGCTACCCACTTTTACTTGATAACCGTTCAGATATTCGTCTTGAGATACCACCATAACATTTCAGATTCACATTCATGATTTCGCGCAAATTCATCTGATATTGTCCTACCCAAAAGAACCCTTTCCGAAGCATATGACCGTTCCTATAACAACTCCATTAGTTCAGTTCACCATTGGATCCAGAACTATACACAGCCTGATTTCCGTAACACCAGGGATATGTAAGCAACTCAGGAAACAGGGATCGGCCCCCATTTTTCAAATCCCACCATCCCTCACTCAATTCAGCCAAAATTGGTCATCATATGTTTTATCGGACAACTCTTTCACCATTCCCGAGTAAAGAGGGGAAGTTGTTGATACCCAATTTTGCCCTCATATTTTTCAAAATACATATATACTTTCAAAATAGCATTTTTGCATCATTATTTAGCTTACAAACCTATATAAGTAATTTCTATAATTTTCCATAATATTTTAGAGCTTTAAATTAATTTTCTTGCATTTAAATTATATGAATATTTAGTAATTATCCCTTTAAATTATTTTTTGATGACTTAGTTACCTAACATTATTATTTTTGCACATATAATATATGTTTCAAATATTTTATTTTATTTCATATAATTACATTAGCATTTTTACGCTATTTATCTAATTTTTGCATTAATGGCCTGTATTCATACATAAAGGCTCTTTACTCTATATTATTTATGTCAAACTAGCAAATTTATATTTTTATAATACAAAGTTATTATTTTATGCATTTCAGTACATAAATAATATTTGCATTCATTTATTAAGCATTTTCCAAAAATCATTTTGATAACATTTGGGGTATTTAATTAATAGCTCAATTTCTTACCTATATTTTGGACCCAAATTAACCCAGCAGATCTGGCCCAACCCCACAAAGCCCAATCCAAACAACCCTTGAAATTAATCCGGTCGGTACCCATTTTTATGACCCGACCCGTTCGTTTTTGAATCCCAGCCGTTGATGTCTCAAGATCAACCACCTTCGTTCACCCTCCCCC
>AWOL01S0105563.1:0-16348 GCA_000715115.1 Nicotiana otophora | reverse complement strand
AAACGGGGTTGAGGTATCTTATATATGTCCATATGACTTAAACCGCCTTTGTGGGCCCCATAGGGAGCAGCTTGGCGCACTCTCACGCAAACGCGAATATTTCTCTATTCCGAGATCGTATCGACAAACGGTTTAATGCGTTGGAAACTAGACTCATAGAAATTCAATTTGATAGGTAGATAACCCCATAATTACAAGCACATTGGGAGAAAAATGCAGTAACATGTGACCGAAAGTTTAAGTAAAATTATAAACCTAAGTTGCGACAACTTTTATCGACTTTTGTTTCATAAGTCGCTTGACTTCAAAACTTATGATACGGATATTATATGATTCAAATACATTAAAAAAAAACCTCTTGGGACAGTTAATCACCTCTAGTGTTACCCGAAAATACGGGTTACAACATCCTTGATTCGTTTAACTTCTAATACTTGTTAACCACTCTTATACACCCTTGTATCGTTTAAGACCAAAAGGATTAACTTTTTATCATCTCAAAGATAATCTTTTCTTGGATTTACGTCGACTAACTTACGGCATGTTTAAGGTACGCGAATTTGGGTTGTAACAGGCTTAGCCGATCGGGCTGAGATCAGACTCCCTATAAGCACAGTGGTGTATCAGTACTAAAGATATTCCAACCTAAAAGTATGAAACTTTCTTGAAATTCATTCTTTCTCCTAACTTGGTACTTTAATTTTGATGAGGCCCTCATTGATTTCATATTTCTTTATCATTGTACTGTTACTCAATCTATTGAGGGGGTGTTTAGTTTTCATACTAGTATTATTCCATATGTACTAATGTCCCTTTTGCAGGGTGCGCTGCATCTTTAATAGATGCAGGTGATTCCACAGCGGGCTACATTGAGCAGTGATAACAGTGCACGCTCTCCTCAATTGACTTGGTGAGCCCCACTTCATTTCGAGGTCCTGTATCTTTTGTCATTTGTACATAGCATTTTGAGGTATAGTCGGGGCCTTGTTGCCGACACTGTTATAACACTCTTTGGTTTCTGTTAGAGGCTCTGTAGACATGTTGTGGGTTGTATATTGGTATTGGGATAGTCAAACTAAAAATGTTGTATTTGTATCACATGTTCCACTTCAAACTATGAATATGTAATATATTTTGAGACTTATAAATGGAGTAACCAATGGAAATGAAATGGTGTTGTTCGCGTGAACTTGTTATTGCCTAATTAATGAATTGTATCTTCTCTTTATTCTGGGGTGAGTCAGGTAGACGACATTGTGAATGCTTGCTCGACCGGGGTATCTCAGTTGAGCATCGGTCGTGCTCCCTGAGGTCGGGGCATGACAAGCTTGGTATCAGAGCTTAAGGTTTTAAAGTGTCCTAAGATGTCTCAGAATCGTGTCTAGTAGAGTCCTTCTTATCGATGTGTTATCGACCACATCTATAATTAGGAGGCTAGTTGGGTATTTAAGAATAATACTCATCTTTTAGTTCTAGATCGTGCGATAAAGCTAATTATAAGACTATTCCTCCTTTAACTCTTGCATTGCTCTGATTTTCAGTACATCGCAGCTAGGAAGAAGGAAAGAACTAGACAAAGAGCCAATTCCACCCCAGGAGTGGTAGTCGATTTTGTACCTAATGATGCGGGTGAGAACCTGAGGGGTGAGGATATTCGCCCAGCTACTACACTGCCTGATTCTATTACTCTTACTCAGACTCCACCAATCCCTACTCCTACCAAGGGTGCAGCTATTTCACCTCCGGTCCCGGTGTTTCTGATGGGGACCTTAGGGGAGCCATACAGATGTTGGCCTAGATAGTGGCTTCACAGACCCAAAGATCGAATGTTGCACCCGCTTCTTCCAGCCAGCAAGGGGATTCTGCTAGTTCCAGGGTGAACAGGTTTATTCAGTAGGATCCTCCAATGTTCACGGGTACTAATCCTAAGGAGGACCCCCAGGACTTTATTGATGAGATGCACAAGACTTTCTGAGTCATGCGTTCTACTGAGCCGAAGGGAGTCGAGTTTGCCTCCTAACGCCCGAAAGAGGTGGCATATTATTGGTTTGAGGTGTGGGAGAAGTCCGGTGAGGAGGGGACCCCTTCGGCAAGGTGGAGTGAGTTTGCATGCCGATACTAAGGAAGCCCATGCCCCCGAGTTTGAGAATCTGAAACAAGGTAGCAAGAGTGTGGGAGTATTATATGAGGTTCGCACGCCTGTCCAAGTATGCCATCTATATGTTGTACACTATGGAGGCTAGAGTGCATCGGTTTGTGTAGGGCCTTAGTCCCTTGGTTATTAACGAGGCCTCTATTGTTTCCTTGAATTATGATATGAACTATGGTAAGATGGTGGCATATTCTCAAGCCACAGAGACCCACAAACTGAAGAATAGAATGGAGTGAGATGGTATCAACAAGGTTTGGTCAGCGGGCAACTTTAGTGGTACTTTTGGTGGTGGTGGTGGCAGGTTAGCATTTAGGGGAGGGTCATTAGGTGCATCCTAGTTCTTTGCTCAGTCTTCAGTCAGTTCATAGCTATCAGGGCCAAGTCAGCAGCAGTGAAGCTGTTTCAGGCCTAGTCAGGGCAACAAGGGATCCTACCACCAGGGTCGGACTGGAGGGAGATTCTAGCAGCAGTAGAGTCCCATATGCCCTAGATGTTGGAAAAAGAACTTTGGGGATTGCTTTATGGATTAGACCATACGCTACGGGTGTGGTATGAGGGGTCACATTCAGAGGGATTTGCCGTTCATCCCACCAGAGAATGGGCAGGGGTGCAGTACAGCCAGCCAGTTCTGCAGCTACTACATCCGCAGCACCTCCTCCAGCTCGAGGCACTACAGCACCCGCAGGGCATGGTGCAGCTAGGGGTGGAGCACAGAGTTCGGGAGGAACCAACTGTTTCTATTCTATGAGGGTTCGCTAGAGTTCAGAGGCTTCTCGAGATATTGTCAAAGGTATATTGGCTATCCAATCTCATGATGTATATGCTCTTATTGATCCCGATTCCACCTTGTCATATGTCACTCCCAATGTTGCTATGGATATTGGGATAGAACCGGAATAGCTTCAAGAGTCGTTCTCTATATCTACTCCGGTTGGTGAGTCTATTATGGCTGTGCGGGTTTATAGGGATTGTGTTATTACGGTGCGTGGCCGGGACACCATGGACATTCTTATTGAGTTGGGGATGGTTGATGTTGATGTAATAATGGGGATGGACTGGCTTTATTCGTGTTTTGCCTAGCTTAGTTGTCGAACCAGAATCGTTAGGTTTGAATTTCCAAATGAGCCAGTTGTTGAATGGAAGGGGGATGATATGGTGCCGAAGGGTAGGTTTATTTCTTACCTTAAGGCCATGAAGATGATCAACAAGGGGTGTATTTACCATTTGGTCTGGGTTAAAGATATCGATGCTGAGGTACCTACATTTGAGTCTGTACCTGTTGTGAAGGAATTCCCGGAGGTCTTTCCGGATGAGCTCCCTGGGATCCCACCAGACAGGGGAGATTGATTTTGTTATTGATATGATGCCAGTCATGCAGCCTATATTTATTCCACCCTACAGAATGTCACCGGTAGAATTGAAGGAACTAAAGGAGCAATTGAAGGACTTGCTCGAGAAGGGTTTCATCCGGCCGAGTGTGTCGCCTTGGGATGCACCGGTTCTCTTTATAAGGAAGAAAGATGGGTCACTGAGAAGGTCACGATGAAGAATAAGTACCCACTGCCAAGGATAGATGACTTGTTTGATCAATTGCAGGGTGCTAAGTATTTCTCCAAAATCGATTGTGATCCGGGTATCACCAATTGAAGATCATGGAGCAGGATATTCCGAAAACAATTTTCAAAACCCTATATGTGCACTTTGAGTTTCTGGTAATGTCTTTTGGGGTAACAAATTCCCCGGCAGCTTTCATGGATCTTATGAACTGAGTTTTCGAGTCGTTCCTCGACTCTTTTGTGATAGTGTTCATTGATGATATTATGGTATATTCACAAAGTCGAGAGGACTATACCGATCATCTCAGGGAAGTTTTGCAAACTCTGTATCAGCACCAGTTGTATGCAAAATTTTGAAATGTGAATTTTGGCTTGAATCTATCAAATTCTTGGGTCATGTTGTCTCTAGAGAAAGAATTAATGTTGACCCTTAGAAGATTGTAGCGGTGAAGAATTGGCCTAGACCTACAACCCCAATAGAGATTCGCAGTTTCTTGGGCTTAGCTGGATATTACAGGAAATTTGTGGAGAGGTTCTATACCTTTGCCACTCATTTGACTAAATTGACGCAAAAGGAGATTATGTTTCAATGGTCAGATGCTTGTGAAAGGAGTTTCCAAGAGTTAAAATCAAGATTGACTACGACACCAGTGTTGACCCTACCAGAGGGTATAAATGGGTTTTTGTATATTGTGATGCTTCAAGGATCATACTGGGGTGTTTATTAATGCAACATGGCAAGGGGATCGCCTATGCTTCTAGGCAACTCAAGAATCATGAGAAGAACTATCCAACACATGACTAATAGCTCGCGACGATGGTTTTTACATTGAAGATTTGGAGTCATTATTTGTATGGGATCCATGTGGATATATTCACAGACCGTAAGATCCTTCAATATATTTTCAAGTAGAAGGAATTGAATTTGAGGCAGAGAAGATGGCTTGAGTTACTCAAAGATTACAACATCGATATCCTATATCATCCGAGGAAGGCTAATGTTGTGGAGGATGCTCTTAGCCGGAAGTCTATGGGAAGTTTTGCTCACTTTGAGGCATATCAAAGGCCGTTGGCCAAGGAGGTTCATCGGTTGGCTAGTTTGGGAGTTTGTCGTGCGGACTCTAGCAAAGGATGGGCGATTTTGCAAAATAGGGCAGAATCGTCGCTGGTTGTGGAAGTCAAGGAGAAGCAGTACGACAATCTGTTGTTGGTACAGTTGAAGGAGGGTATTCAGAAACATAAGACTATGGTTATTTATCTTGGCATGGATGATGGTACACTAAGGTACCAAGGGCGGCTATGTGTTCCAAATGTAGACGGTCTCCCGGAAAGAATCATGATTGAGGCTCCCAATTCCAGGTATTCCGTGCACCCAGGCTCTTCCAAGAAGTACCACGATCTTAAGGGATTCTACTAGTGGAATGATATGAAGAGGAATGTAGCAGACCTTTTGGCAAGATGTCCCAATTTTCAACAAGTAAAGGCCGAACACCGAAGGCCCGGTGGGTAGGTATAGAACATAGAAATTCCAATGTGGAAATGGGAGATGATTAATATGGACTTTGTGGTAAGACTACCTCGCACTCCGTGCAAGTTTGACTCAATTTGGGTGATTGTGTATCTACTCACAAAATCAGCACACTTCTTACCTGCTAAGGCTACCGATACAGCAGAACACTATGCTTAGTTGTATATCAAGGAAATAGTCAGGTTACAGGGCACTCCAATTTCTATTATCTCAGATCGAGGGGCACAGAGCATAGCTAAGTTTTGGAAGATATTTCAGCAAGGTTTGGGTACTCAGGTGAATCTTAGTACAACCTTTCACCCACAGACTGACGGGCAGGCAGACCGGACTATTCAGGCCCTTGAGGATATGTTGCGCGCTTGTGTTCTTAACTTCAAGGGTAGATGGGATGATTAATTGCCACTCATTGAATTTGCCTACAATAACAATTATCATGCTAGTATTCAGATGGCACCGTTCGAGGCTTTATATGGCAGAAGATGCCGATCTACCATTGGATGGTTCGATATTGGGGAAGTAGAGTTGATAGGAACAGGCTTCGTGCATCAGGCTATGGAGAAGGTTATGATCATTAAGGAGCGGTTAAAAATTGCTCAGATTCATCAGAAGTCTTATTCGGATGTTCGTCGTGGGGATTTGGAGTTGAAAGAAGATGATTGGGTATTCTTGAAGGTTTCCCCCATGAAGGGTATAATGTGGTTGGGTAAGAAAGGGAAATTGAGTTCGAGATATGTCGAGCCTTACAGAATCATTCAAAGGATCGGTCAGGTCGCTTACAAGCTTGAACTACCTCTAGAGTTATCTTTAGTGCACCCGGTGTTTCATGTATCCATGTTGAAGAAGGTGGTTTGAGATCTGTCACTCATTGTTCTGGTTGAGAGTATTGAGGTTAATGAGGAATTGATTATGAAGAAATTCAGTGCCATTCTTGATAGGCAAGTTTGAAAGTTGAGAAATAAAGAGATTGCCTCAATGAAAGTGCTATGGCAAAACCAACAGATTGAAGAGGCCACCTAGGAGGCTGAGGAAGAAATGAAGAAGAAGTACCCTCATTTGTTTGAATAGCTATGTAATTGTTTCTATGAAGTTTTTCCATATGAATTATTATTATGTATCACTTGTACAGTTTATGCTAAGGTTCTTCCTTTCTGGTAATATATTTTCTATGAGGTCACGGTTGGTGTTAATTTTATGTTATGTTGCATCGTTGGATTATGTATATGTTAGGATTGATTCTGGGATTCTCTAACGTGTGGATAGGCCCAGTTACAGGGGAAACTCTACCGAATCTTTTTGAAATTTAGGGAGTTAGTCCAAAATTTGGAACTGCTGGTGTGTGAAATAGTAGCTAAGTGGCATTGGTTTCTAATAGTGGAGTTTGACCCTCATTTGAGGACGAATGATCTTAAATGGGGGAGGATGTAGGGCCCCATGAAAGTTAACCTAGAATCCGAGGTTTCGTGATGCCAAGGTGGACTTATGTGTTGATTATTGTCCGCGGTACACACTTTTTGGGTTGAACAGTGCGTTAGGGAGTTTCTATTGTCCACTATGCGACCGTAGAATCACTATGCGGACCATATATCGGCCGTAGAGTGCAACAGAAAATGGCCAATTTTGGAGGGTCGTTTTGCGGTCTAATATGCGATCGCATAATACTTTCATGGGTAGCACAATCCATCGCAGATTCAGCATGAATATGCGATCACATAATGCGATCGCATACCTGCCACAGACCTGATCCGAACAACCCAGTTCTTGACATCACTTATGCGGCCCATTTTGCAGACCGCATATCCATTCTACGGTCCACTCTGCGACCATATAGCTGTGTTCGGAGGGTCTATTTTCTAGTTTTTATAACCCGACCCTATTTCGATATATAAACGTTAAGGGCTATTAGTAAAATAAAAATCTGACATTTTGAGAGTGAGGAAGTTCTATAGAGTGAGAGGGGCTCCTAAACTAATTGTTCATCAATTCTTGCTCAAGGCTTCGAGAATTACAAGGAAAACTCACTAGGTCTTCATCCTAGAGTTAAGATTCTACTGCTTAGCCCTCAATTTCGGGATTTAACTGAAAATAGGTAATGAGAAAAGCAATTCTTGGGTGTGGTAGTTAGTCATTATGCATGCATGTACTATCAAGGTCTGTGGGAAGATTGTTGAGCTCAATTGGGTAGACTTTGGGTAGTAGGATGAAGGAATCCACCATATGAGGACCTTGAAATCATAATGTCCACCTAGTGTTTGATAAAATGCTCAAATGAGCTGGAACCATGAACTCCTTCCTACTTTGTGTTCCATTTTGTTATATTTCCAAATAGATCAAAGTGGCTAAGAATTCTAAATCATTGAAGTAATTTAAGGAAGCTCAAGGCGTGGTATGTTGGCTAAACATCTCTTTTAGAATTGAATCCTATGATGTTCTTGTAAGCCCCAAGTTGATCATTATAAATTTGACTATTTTGAATACTTTTATCTTACTATGTTATCCTTCGGGAATGTGATCTAAGTATGGGTTGTGTGTTAACATGCTAGAACCTCAAGATTTGATTCTAATGAAAGCTATCATGTCGAATTGTGTAAGAAATCTCTTTGTGCCTAAGACCCTTATTTGCTCACGCGTGTACTTACAGTCTTGAATAGAAATGCTTTGTTTTTAATAATCCTTGATGGTGTTTGAAGGCAGAAGAAGTGAGCATGAGATATGAAACACGGCCAACGTGCCAAGAATTACATTAAAATAGAGGCCACTAGTGCCAATGAAATGAAAAGAAGTGAAAAAGACATTGAAATTAGCTGTAGATTCTTTAAATAATAAATGCCTTGGGAGTATCATTTAGTCACCAAGGAAGGGTAGGTTGAAATGACCTAACCCCGAAACTGCACGTGCCAGTGTATGAGTGAGTGAGGGGTAAAATACCCGTGTGAGGTGGTGAGGGTTTTCCCCGAATATGAGATGAGATTGATGTATTGCGATAATTCCCCTTAAATGGGATGAGATGATTGCTAGCGGAATGTGAGGTGACGTCGACCCACATGGCATTATGGTGAGACAGCTTAGTCGATCGGGCTAAGATCGGACGCCATGCTGCACACTTGGAGGTAATGTGAGTGCTCGGGGTGAGACGACTTAGCCTTTCAGGCTGATATTGGACTCCATGGTAAAAGCGCGGTGGTGTATCGGTACTAACGATCTCCCAATTAAAAAATATTGAAACTTGATTGAAATTCATTCTTTCTCCTAACTTGGTACTTTATTGACCAGGCCCTCATTGATTTCGTGTTTCTTTATCATTGTACTGTTACTCGTGTTTCTTTATCATTGTACTGTTACTCGTTCTATTGAGGGGATGTTTAGTTATCGTGGGTGCTGCATCTTTAATGGATGCAGGTGGTTCCAAAACGGGTGACATTGAGCAGTGATAGCAGTACACCCTCTCCTCAACTGACATGGTGAGCCCCACTTCATTTTGGCGTCTTGTATATTTTGTCCTTTGTACATAGCATTTTGAGGTATAGCTGGGGCCTTGTCGCCAGCACTGTCATAACACTCTTTGGTTTCTTTCAGAGGCTCCGTAGACATGGTTTTGGTTGTATATTGGTGTTGGGAAAGTCAAACTAAAAATGTTTTATTTGTATCACATGTTTCAATTCAAACTATGAATGTGTAATGTATTTTGAGTCTTGTAAATGGAGTAACCAATGGCAATGAAATGGTATTGTTCGCATGAACTTCTTATTGCCTAGTTAAGGAAATGTATAGTCTCTTTATTCTTGGGTGAGTCGAGTAGATGACATTGTGCAGGCTTGCTCGACCAGGGTATCTCGGTTGAGCGTCGGTCGCGCTCCCCGAGGTCGGGGCGTGACAAATAGTACTGCCTCAAATCATGGTACATTTTCACGGTCCTCGGATGAATGAAATAACGCAAACTATGGGCCTCCTAAAGAATCAACTCTCACAACTATCCATATTAGCCACACAAATCCTGCATGAAGACTCAATACCCCAATATCTCAAGAAGTCACCTCCATAAAAACACCGTGCTGCACCATTTCAATTAGGACAAGAGAGTGGGGAACATCATACAGTGCTCAAACATGCAAACATGGATGACTGTGATACAACTGTAAGGCCCCGTAAAAAGTTTTATCCTAAAAATCTGGATTTCGCGATGCCAAAGTAGGCGTAGAGGTTATAACAGTAGGGGTTATGGTGAAACCAACAGATTGAAGAGGCCACGTGGGTGGCCGAGGAAGAACTGAAGAAGAAGTATCCTTACTTGTTTGAATAGCGGTGTAATTTATTCTTTTGATGAACTTGTCGCCTATAAATTTTGTATCACTTGTTCAGTTAATGTAAAGGTGTTCCCTTTGATTATATGTTGTTTATATGAGTCCACGGTTAGTGTTGTTATGAGTTATGTTACATCGTTGGATTCTGTACATGTTTGTAAGATGTGTTTCTCGGGCTCTCTAACAGGTGGATAGGCCAAGTTACAAAGGAAATTCTAGCAAAAAGTTTTGGAAGTTTAGGGAGTTAGTTAATTTTGGGTTGCTGGTATAGGGTGTGAAAACTGAGTTGCATAAGGTGCTAATAGCAGACCCTGATCCTCATTCGAGTACGAATGATATTAAAGTGGGGGAGTATGTAAGACCCCACATATATTTCTTTCCTAAAAACTCAGATTCCGTGACGCCAAAGTAGGCGTAGAGGTTATAATAGTAGGGGTTATGGACAAACCAACATTTTGAAGAGGCCGCGTGGGAGGCCGAGGAAGAAATGAAGAAGAAACATCCTTACATGTTTGAATAATGGTGTAATCCATCCTTTTTATGAACTTGTCGCCTATGAATTTTGTATCACTTGTTAAGTTAATATAAAGGTGTTCCCTTTGTTTATATGTTCTTTACATGAGGCCACAGTTAGTGTTGTTACGAGTTATGTTACATCGTTGGATTCTGTACATGTTTGTAAGATGTGTTTCTTGGCTCGCTAATAGGTGGATAGGCCTAGTTACGAAGGAAATTCTAGCGAAAGGTTTTGGAAATTTAGGGAGTTAGTTTATTTTGGGTTGCTGGTGTAGTGTGTGAAAACTGAGTTGCATAAGGTGCTAATAGCAGACCATGATCCTCATTCGAGGACGAATGATATTAAAGTAGGGGAGGATGTAAGGCCCCATAAATAGTTCTTTCGTAAAAACTCGGATTCCGTGATGCCAAAGTAGGCGTAGAGGTTATAATAGTAGGGGTTATGGAGAAAACAACATTTTCAAGAGGCCACGTGGGAGGCCAAGGAAGAAATGAAGAAGAAGTATCCTTACATGTTTGAATAGCGGTGTAATTCATCCTTTTTATAAACTTGTCGCCTATGAATTTTGTATCACTTGTTCAGTTAATGTAAAGGTGTTCCCTTTGATTATATGTTATATACATGAGGCCACGGTTGGTGTTGTTATGAGTTATGTTACATCGTTGGATTATGTAAATGTTTGTAAGATGTGTTTCTGGGGCTCTCTGACAGGTGGATAGGCCTAGTTACAAAGGAAACTATAGTGATTTTTTTTGGAAATTTAGGGAGTTAGTTAATTTGGGGTTGCTGGTGTAGGGTATGAAAACTGAGTTGCATAAGGTGCTAATATTAGACCCTGATCCTCATTCGAGGACGAATGAGCTTAATTGGGGGAGGATGTAAGGCCCCGTAAAAATTATTTTCCTAAAGACCCGGATTCTGTGATGCCAAAGTAGGCATAGAGGAAATAATTGTAGAAGTTATGGTAAAACCAAGGGGTTGAAGAGGCCACATGGGAGGCCGAGGAAGAAATGAAGAAGAAGTATCCTTGTTTGAATATCGGTGTAATTCAACCTTTTTATGAACTTGTCGCCTATGAATTTTGTATCACTTTTTCAGTTAATGTAAAGGTGTTCCCTTTGATTATATGTTGTTAACATGAGGCCAAGGTTGCTATTGTTATGTGTTATGTTACATCGTTAGATTCTGTACATGTTTGTAAGATTTGTTTCTGGGTTCTCTGACAGGTGGATAGGCCTACCTACAAAGGAAACTCTAGCGAAATCTTGGAAATTTAGGGAGTTAGTTAATTTGGGGTTGCTGGTGTAGGGTATGAAAACTGAGTTGCATAAGGTGCTAATAGTAGATCTTGATCCTCATTATTGGACGAATGATCGTAAGTGGGGGAGGATGTAAGGCCTCGTTAATTTTGTTTCCCTAAAAACCCGGATTCCGTGATGCCAAAGGAGGCATAGAGCTTATAATAGTAGAAGTTACGGCGCAACTAACAAGTTGAAGAGGCCACGTGGGAGGCCGAGGAAGAAATGAAGAAGAAGTATCCTTACTTGTTTGAATAGCGGTGTAATTCATCCTTTTTATGAACTTGTCGCCTATGAATTTTGTATCACTTGTTCAGTTAATGTCAAAGTGTTCCCTTTGATTATATGTTATTTACATGAGGCCACGGTTGATGTTGTTATGAATTATGTTATATCGTTGGATTCTGTACATGTTTGTAAGATGTATTTCTAGGGCTCTCTGACAGGTGGATAGGCCTAGTTACAAAGGAAACTCTGGCAAAATATTTGGAAATTTAGGGATTTAGTTAATTTGGGGTTGCTGGTGTAAGGTATGAAAACTGAGTTGCATAAGTTGCTAATTATATATCCTGATCCTCATTCGAGGACAAATGATCTTATATGGAGGAGGATGTAAGGCCCCATAAAATGACCCGGATTCCGTGATGTCAAAGTAGGCGTAGAGGTTATAATAGTAGAAGTTATGGCGAAACCAATAGGTTGAAGAGGCCACGTGGGAGGCTGAGGAAGAAATGAATAAGAAGTATCCTTACTTGTTTGAATAGCGGTGTAATTCACCCTTTTTATGAACTTGACGCCTATGAATTTTATATCACTTGTTAAGTTAATGTAAAGGTGTTCCCTTTGATTATATGTTGTTTACATGAGGCCAAGGTTGCTGTTGTTATGTGATATGTTACATCGGTTCATTCTGTACTTGTTTGTAAGATTTATTTCGGGGGATCTCTGACAGGTGGATAGACCTGCTTATAGAGGAAACTTTAGCGCAATTTTTGGAAATTTAGGGAGTTAGTTAATTTGGGGTTGCTGGAGTAGGGTATGAAAACTGAGTTGCATAAGGTGCTAATAGTAGATCTTGATACTCATTCGAGGACGAATGATCTTAAGTGGGGGAGGAGGTAAGGCCTTATTAATTTTTTTTTCTAAAAACCAGGATTCCTTTATGCCAAAGTAGGCGTAGAGGTTATAATAGTAGAAGTTATGGCTAAACCAACGGTTTGAAGAGGCCACGTGGGAGGCCGAGGAAGAAATGAAGTAGAAGTATCCTTACTTGTTAGAATAACAGTGTAATTCATCCTTTTTATGAACTTGTCGCCTATGAATTTTGTATCACTTTTTAAGTTAATGTAAAGGTGTTCCCTTGGATTATATGTTGTTTACATGAGGCCGCGGTTAATGTTGTTATAAGTTATGTTACATCGTTGGATTCTGTACATGTTTGTAAGATGTGTTTCTGGGGCTGTCTAACAGGTGGATAGGCCTAGTTACAAAGGAAATTCTAGAGAAAAGTTTTGAAAATTTAGGAAGTTAGTTAATTTTGGGTTGCTGGTGTAGGGTGTGAAAACTGAGTTGCATAAGGTGCTAATAGGAGACCCTGATCCTTATTCGAGGACGAATGATATTAAAGTGGGGGAGGATGTAAGGCCCCGTAAGTATTTCTTTCCTAAAAACTTGAATTTTGCGATGCCAAAGTAGGCGTAGAGGTTATAATAGTAGGGGTTATGGAGAAACCAACATTTTCCAGAGGCCACGTGGGAGGCCGAGGAAGGAATGAAGAAGAAGTATCCTTACATGTTTGTATAGCGGTGTAATTCATCCTTTTTATGAACTTGTCGCCTATGAATTTTGTATCACTTGTTCAGTTAATGTAAAGGTGTTCCCTTTGATTATATGTTATTTACATGAGGCCACAGTTGGTGTTGTTATGAGTTATGTTACATCGTTGGATTATGTAAATGTTTGTAAGATGTGTTTCTAGGGCTCTCTGACAGGTGGATAGGCCTAGTTACAATGGAAACTATAGCGAAATTTTTGGAAATTTAGGAAGTTAGTTAATATGGGGTTGCTGGTGTAGGGTATGAAAATAGAGTTGCATAAGGTACTAATAGTAGACCCTGATCCTTATTCGGGGACGAATGATCTTAAGTGGGGGATGATGTAAGGCCCCGTAAAAATTGTTTTCCTAAAAACTCGGATTCCGTGATGCCAAAGTAGGCGTAGAGGTTATAATTGTAGAAGTTATGGCAACACCAAGGGGTTGAAGAGGCCAAGTGGGAGGCCAAGGAAGAAATGAAGAAGAAGTATCCTTACTTGTTTGAATAGCGGTGTAATTGATCCTTTTTACGAGCTTGTCGCCTATGAATTTTGTATCACTTGTTTAGTTAATGTAAAGGTATTCCCTTTGATTATATGTTGTTTACATGAGGTCAAGGTTGTTGTTGTAATGTGTTATGTTACATCGTTGGATTCTGTACATGTTTGTAAGATTTCTTTCTGGGGCTCTCTGACAGGTGGATAGGCCTAGTTACAAAGGAAACTCTAGCAAAAGTTTTGGAAATTTAGGGAGTTAGTTAATTTTGGATTGCTGGTGTAGGGTACGAAAACTGAGTTGCATAATGTGTTAATAGTAGATCTGGATCCTCATTAGTGGATGAATGATCTTAAGTGGGGGAGGATGTAGGGCCTCGTTAATTTTGTTTTCCTAAAAACCTGCATTCCGCGATGCCAAAGTAAGCGTAGAGGTTATAATAGTAGAAGTTATGGCGAAACCAAAAGGTTGAAGAGGCCACGTGGGAGGCCGACGAAGAATTAAAGAAGAAGTATCCTTACTTTTTGGAATAGCGGTGTAATTCATCCTTTTTATGAACTTGTCGCCTATGAATTTTGTATCACTTGTTCAGTTAATGTAAAGGTGTTCCCTTTGATTATATGTTATTTACATGAGGCCACGGTTGGTGTTGTTATCAGTTATGTTACATCGTTGGATTATGTAAATGTTTGTAAGATTTGTTTCTAGGACTCTCTGACAGGTGGATAGGCCTAGTTACAAAGGAAACTCTAGCCAAATTTTTAAAACTTTAGGGAGTTACTTAATTTGAGGTTGATGGTGTAGGGTATGAAAATTGAGTTGCATAAGGTGCTAATAGTAGACCCTGATCCTTATTCGAGGACGAATGAGCTTAAGTGGGGGAGGATATAAGGCCCGTAAATTTGTTTTTCCTAAAAACCCGGATTCCGTGATGCCAAAGTAGGCGTAGAGGTTATAATAGTAGAAGTTATGGCGAAACCAACAAGTTGAAGAGGCCACGTGGGAGGCTGAGGAATAAATGAAGAAGAAGTGTCCTTACTTGTTTGAATAGCGGTGTAATTCATCCTTTTTATGAACTTGTCGCCAATGAATTTTGTATCTCTTGTTCAGTTAATGTAAAGGTGTTCCCTTATTGTTATGAGTTATGTTATATCGTTAGATTCTGTACATGTTTGTAAGATGTGTTTCTGGGCTCTCTGATAGGTGGATAGGCCTAGTTACAAAGGAAACTCTAGCGAAATATGTGGAAATTTAGGGATTTAGTTAATTTGGGGTTGCTGGTGTATTGTATGAAAACCGAGTTGCATAAGTTGCTAATTGTAGATCCAGATCCTCATTCGAGAAAGAATGATCTTAAGTGGGGGAGGATATAAGGCCCCATGATGCCAAAGTAAGCATAGAGGATATAATAGCAGAAGTTATGGCGAAACCAACGGGTTGAAGAGGCCACGTGGGAGGCTGAGGAAGAAATGAATAAGAATTATCCTTACTTGTTTTAATAGCGGTGTAATTCATCCCTTTTATGAACTTGACACCTATGAATGTTTTATCACTTGTTAAGTTAATGTAAAGGTGTTCCCTTTGATTATATGTTGTTTACATGAGGCCAAGGTTGGTGTTGCTATGAGTTATGTTACATCGTTGGATTCTGTACATGTTTGTAAAATGTGTTTTTAGGACTTCTTGACAGGTGGATAGGCTTAGTTGCAAAGGAAACTCTGGCGAAATGTTTTTGAAATTTAGGGAGTTAGTTAATTTGGGGTAGCTGGTGTAGGATATGGAAACTGAGTTGCATAAGGTGCTAATAGTAGACCATGATCCTCTTTCGAGGATGAATGATCTTAGGTGGGGGAGGATGTAAGGCCCCGTAAAAATGTTTTTCCTAAAAACCCGGATTCAGTGATACCAAAGTAGGAGTAGAGGTTATAATTGTAGAAGTTATGGCGAAACCAACTAGTTGAAGAGGCCACGTGGGCGGCCGAGGAAGAAATGCAAAAGATGTATCCTTACTTGTTTGAATAGCGGTGTAATTCATCCTTTTTATGAACGTTTTGACTATGAATGTTGTATCACTTGTTCAGTTAATGTAAAGGTGTTCCCTTTGATTATATGTTGTTTACATGAGGCCAAGGTTGGTGTTGTTATGACTTATGTTACATCGTTGGATTCTGTACNTTTGTAAGATGTGTTTCTGGGGCTCTCTGACAGGTGGATAGGCCTAGTTACAAAGGAAACTCTATCGAATTTTTTTGGAAATTTAGGGAGTTAGTTAATTTGGGATTGCTGGTGTAGGGTATGAAAACTGAGTTGCATAAGGTGCTAATATTAGACCATGATCCTCATTCGAGAAAGAATGATCTTAAGTGGGGGAGGATGTAAGGCCCCGTAAATTGTTTTTCTTGCAAACCAGAATTCAATGATGCCAAAGTAGGCAAAGAGGTTATAATAGTAGAAGTTATGGCGAAACCAACGGGTTGAAGAGGCCACATGGGAAGCCGAGGTAGAAATGAAGAAGAAGTATCTTTACTTGTTTGAATAGCGGTGTAATTCATCAATTGTATGAACTTGTCGCCTATGAATTTTGTATCACTTCTTCAGTTAATGTAAATGTGTTCCCTTTGATTATATGTTTTTTACATGAGGCCAATGTTGGTGTTGTTATGAGTTATGTTACATCGTTGGATTCTGTAC
>AWOL01S0105546.1:0-22902 GCA_000715115.1 Nicotiana otophora | reverse complement strand
CTCCCACGGACTCAGCGGAAGTTTGATGCAGTTTGGGTGATTGTGGATAGGATGACCAAATCAACTCATTTCATTCCTGTGATTACTACTTACTCTTCAGAGCAGTTGGCTCGAATATATATTCGCGAGGTTGTCAGACTTCACGACGTACTGGTATCTATCATCTCTAACCGGGGTACGCAGTTTACATCACGGTTCTAGAGGGAAGTATAGCGTGAGTTGGGTACTCGGGTGGAGTTGAGCACAACATTTCACCCTCAGACGGACGAGCAGTCCGAACGCACTATTCAGTTACTAGAGGATATGCTTCGTGCGTGTGTGATAGATTTTGGGGGTGCTTGGGATCAGTTCTTACCACTTTCGGAGTTTGCTTACAACAACAGTTACCAGTCAAGGATTCAGATGGCTCTGTATGAGGCCTTGTATGGTAGGAGGTGTCGGTCTCCAGTGGGTTGGTTCGAACCGGGTGAGGCTAGACTATTGGGTACAGACTTGGTTTAGGATGCCCTGAAAAAAGTTAAGATGATTCAGGATCGACTTCGTATAGCCCAATCTAGACAGAAGAGTTATGCGGATCGGAAGGTTTGCGATGTTGCATTCATGGTTGGTGAGCGGGTAATGCTCCGGGTTTCGCCTATGAAGGGTGTGATGAGCTTCAGGAAGAGGGGCAAGTTGAGCCCTAGGTATATTGGGCCTTTTGAGATTCTTGAGAGAGTTGGAGAGGTGGCTTACAGACTTGCATTACCGCCTAGTCTTTCTGCGGTTCATACGGTATTCCATGTTTCTATGCTTCGAAAATATCACGGCGATCCGTATCATGAGTTAGACTTCAGTTCGGTTNCAGCTGTTATCCACACTTATTCACCAGCTTAGGTACTTTTTCTAACTCCGTTCGAGGACGAACGTTTGTTTTAGAGGTGGAGAATGTGATGACCCAAAATGTCATCTTTAAATTAAATGATTAATTATGTGATCTAAGCACTATTTACAATTACTCGACTTGCGTGTGCAGTCCGTGAAAAATTTTCCGGAAAGTTTTCAGGTGAAAAATGGATTAAAATGTGAATTAGAGTTTTAAAACTCAACTGAGTTGACTTTGGTCAACATTTTGAGCAAACGGACTCGGATCAATGTTTTGGCAGTTCTGGTAGGTTCGTATCGTGATTTGGGACTTAGACATATGCCCGAAATCAAATTTCGAGGTCCCTAGCCCGAGATATGGAATTTTGATGAAAACTTAAAAGTTTAAGTTCAAATAGTGATCGGATGTCAAATTATGTGCAAACGATCCCGGAATAAAATTTTGATGATTTCAACAGCTCCGTATCATGATTTTGGACTTAGGAGCATGATCAAAATTTTATTTGGAAGTCCGTAGTGGAATTAGGCTTGAAATGCCAAAAGTTGAATTTTTAGAAAGTTTGACCGGGGGGGTGACTTTTTGATATCGAGGTCGGAATCCGATTATGGAAATTACAATAGGTATGTTATGTTATTTATGACTTGTGTGCAAAATTTGAAGTCATTCCGAATTGATTTGATGTGTTTCGGCATACGATATAAAATTTGAAAGTTTAAACTTCATAGATTTTGATTTGAGGTGCGATTCGTCATTTTGATGTTGTTTGATGTGGTTTGAAGCCTCGACTAAGTTTGTATTGTATTTTGGGACATGTTGGAATAATTGGTTAAGGTCTAGAGGGTCTTGGGTGGATTTCGGAAGGTAAACGGAATGGATTTCGGACAATGAGGGTTGCTAGAAATTTGCATATGCGTGGAGCCAATTGTAGAAGCTTATATCTCGCAATTCATAAGGAATCGGAACATTTTCAAAACATGAAAGATATAGTAGTTTGATTCTAGTTTCCAGAAAGTTAAATCATTTATTATTTGGACATTTGTACTGAAAGTTATGATGGATTGAATGAAAGTCGGTAGAGTAGTTTTGCCAGAAATTCTGATGCGTGGACCTGACTTTGGAAGCTTATATCTCACAATTTATAAGTTAATTGAAAATTTTAAAAAACACGAATAGGGTAGTCGTTTGATTCTAGTTTCTAGAAAGTTAAACCATTCATCATTTGGACATTTGTACATAAAGTTATGATCGATTGAAGGAAGGCTGGTACAGCGATTTTTGGTGGACTTTTAGTGACGGAAAATGGACTTTTAGTGATGAAAAATGGACTTTTAGTGACGGATAGGCAGAAACTTAAGGACCAAAAATGGTCATTTCCTTCATTTCGTTTTGGATTTTTGGAGCACGGTTCTTGGGCAATATTTAGGCGATTTTCACGGGAAAGCATTGGGGTAAGTGTTCCTTATCCTATATTGTTTATATTTCATGATTCCATACTCATTTACATCATGAATCCGCGAATTTATGGAAGAAAAATCAATTTTTTTACAAAATCTTTCAAAGATGAAAATTTAAGATTTGGAGGACGAGTTGTTATCAGAATTTGATAAAACTGGTATGGGTGGACTCGTAATTGAATGGATTGTCGGATTTTGTAAGTTTCGCCGGATTCCGATATGTGGGCTCCACGGGCAAATTTTGAGCTAATTTCGTATTTTATTAAAAATATAATATTTTCTTATGAAATTGATTACTATAATTTTTGTTGACTGTATCGAATTAATTATGACCAGATACGAGTCGATCAGAGTCGGAAAAATCGAGAATAAAGCATAATACTTGGTTAAATTGGAGCAAGTCGAGGTAAGTGACTTGTCTAACCTTGTGTGGGGGAAATTTCCCCTAGAATTTATATTAATGTGATTATTGAAATGTATTGAAAGTCGTGTACACGAGGTGACGAGTATGTACATGGGCTAAATGTGAAAAATTATATTTTTGTGTAGATCATTGTTGCGCATTTATTAAATTATTTTATCTTGTTATATTCTTCACCATTGATCTGTGATATATATTTTAGATTTGTTTACCTTTTTCCTGTTAATTGTTTTACCTGTTTAATTGAAACTTTGTTTCTTTTATACTGTGCATTATTTGAAGATTGATTTTCTTTAAATTAAATATTATTAATATGAAGTATTTGACCTTTTTAAAATTGATATTGAAGTGACGTATTAAAAGTTTGAAATATTATTTTTCTGAATTATTTATTCTTGAATATTTTTGTAATATTTCTTTTTGGATTATTCTGGCATGAGCCGTGAGCTCTTTATTATTGAAAAATATTGTTGTTGATTTTTTTGTGGAAAATTGAAATATTGAGCACTTGAAGTGCAATTGTGATATTGATACACATGCGGTGGTATAAGGTCTGGGTGTTGAAACGCATGCGGTGAGATAAGGGTGGCTTGATACGCGTGGCTAGTAGGGGTGACTACTAGAAGTCATGCGGTATGATAAAGGTGGCTAAAACGTGGGATGCTATTTCGGAAAAAAAATACTTTCTTTAAATAAATTGGAATGCTCCCGCGGTGGTATAAGAAAATGAGATATTGTGAAATTATTTAGAATTTGGGACTACGAGGCGGTACCTCGGTAGTGTCCTTGTTGATAATGATTTATGGCCATAGTTGTTTTCGATTAGTTGGTGTGATTTTCATAAAGTTGAAGGAAATTTTGTTTTGATTCCACGGGATATTATTTGTAATTATTTGGTGTTATTAAATGTGACATACTATTTGATTCATTTCCAATGTCATTTTATTTTACTATATTGATAAACATTTTACCATGCCATTATTATATTCCAGTAGGGCCTCACCTGACCTCGTCACTACTCTACCGAGGTTAGGCTTGACACTTACTGGGTACCACTGTGGTGTACTCATACTACACTTCTGCACATCTTTTTGTGCAGATCCAGGTACATTTTACCAGCCTAGACGTCAGTGAGTTACCTGCGCACGGAGACTTCGAGGTATATCTGCCAGCGTCCGCAGACTCCGAAGTCCCCTTCTATCATTTTATGTTGTTTTTTTATATTTTATTTAGACGTTGACACATAGAGACATTGAGAATAAATTCGTAGAAGCTTGTGATTTATTTCTACCGGGTTTTGGGAGTTGAAATTGTTTGAATTGTAGTTTATTTACTTCAGATATTTATTATTATTCTGCATTGATAGGCTTACCTAGTCTTAGAGACTAGGTGCCATCACGACCTCCTCCGGAGGGAATTTGGGGTTGTGACAGTAAACCTTTCTTATCATTGTAGAAGGATTTTGTCCTTTTTGAGCTTACATTAGATAATCCTATAATGATAGTGACGTCGGAAGTACGGGGTGTAACAGCATATACCCTTAGAAATATTTGTCCCCGAATGATAACTTTTAAAGGCTTGCGAAAATGGGACGTAACATTATTAAATCACTTTATATACTTTCAAAGAGGATCTCAATTGACTTACGACGTACTTTTACGTACAAAAACATAGAGTGTAACAGCAGCGAGGTCAACCTTGTTCATCGTCGACTCCGAGATCTCAGTGTCGTCTTCGGGCAAATTTAAAAAGTGAGATCTAATCTTTTCCCTGCGAGGAATTATTTCCTCCACCGTAGGGAACCCCTCATCTTCAGGAGCAACAGAAACACTGTCGCCATGAGGAGGCATGCGCACCGCCAAAGGGGTAGGGTTTAGCGCCATACTAGAACCAGAGGGTGCGTTAACCATATTCTCGAGAGGATATCTTGGCACAGAATAGTCGAGAATAACTAAAATCACTAGAACCGAGGGAATGGATACACAGTGACGAAGCAAGAAGGAGACAAGGGTTTGATATGGATAATAAATAAAGAGACACAGGGATTCGATAATGCAAGTATGTAAAACAAACACAAGGGATCTCGGGTCCATATGTATAAGATTTCAGGCACCAAGACCTACAAATCTAGCCATCATTGCCCAATGTAGGTATCGAAATTGCAGAGGCACGAAAAACGACGCAGGGCATCGGGAAGGCGCGACACAGTGACGTATGATGTCACGACGTCACTCTGAAACAACGTATCCCCAAAGTTCGCAGCTCACAAAAAGTCATGTCGCCACCTCGTCTAAAGCGCTGCTACTTATCTTGCTCGCCTTATTTCGTCAACTGCGACATACAAAGTCCGCTCATCAAGGTCGTCTGAGTTCGGCCTTAATAAGAGGAGAGACTAACTGTATAGGCCAAAATCCATCTTCAGAATATTTAGCGTAATATGGAATTAAATAAATTTATCGGTCGAGCTCGCCCAAGACGCTGCGAGGCCAATGGCCGAGATGCCGACATGAGCCATGGTCAAGATATCGACGGTTATCGTAATCAAGATGTCACAAAGGGTCGAGATCGAGATTGACTACTGATGATAAACTTGTAACGACTAATTTGCCAAGATAGGGTATTAAAAGGGAATATTCACTATTCCTTGTACTACTGATGATAAACTTGTAACGACTAATTTGCCAAGATAGGGTATTAAAAGGGAATATTCACTATTCCTTGCAGTTGTACTATTAGGGTTTAATAGGAAAAATGCTCGGCCCATATATATAGAAAGATGAGACAATGATAGGGGCATGTAAAATTGATTTTGATAAGAATACGTTTGGGAAGAAGACCCTCTCCCTGGCTAAAACACAAAGATTACCTTTTTACAAATATTCTTGTTGATATATTATACGCCACCTTTCCATCAGATCCGAGGATTGTTCATGCGAATCTTGGATCTATCTGTCATTCATCATTGTGAGGAAAAATATTCTCCCACCCATTCATTATTGGGTAAATCATTCTCTTTATTTAATTAAATGCCATTTATTGACATTTATTATTAGTTATATTACCCTAAATGTTCTTGCTTTAAGAGTATTTTACATTTATTGCCATCAACCATATACGGAATTTGTCCCATCTACTACACGTTTTTGTGGATAATACCTAGAGTTATAATCCTTAGTTAGATTTAGCCTGGTACTACGTAAATTTAATAGTTTAACCGGAGATTATATTTTTGGGTCGAACAATCTTCTTCTACAATAATTAATTGTAGGAGTAAATACAAGACTACGAACCATAAACTTGAAAGTTCTTAATCCTTAGAAATAGAGCTCAGATTAATATTGACCAGCCATTATTACACATAAAATATCATTTCGTGTGGTTTATCGGTTTTCTTTGTACACCCCTACCATCATGTATGTACATAGATATTCGACAACTTGGTAACAAATAAGAATACACTATTCATCCAAAATTGTATCTTCACAAAATGAAAGGAAAAAAGAATAATTAGTGAAAACAATGAATAATAGCATTCACACTTTTTGTGATTAATAAGGAGTATATCTATATCATCAGCGCGTTAGATGTAAATAGATGCAGAGCACTTGTTGGAGAAAGTTCCCTTGATATTCATTGGAAGAGATAACTGCAAACGCCCAAGGAATAAAATCGAACAAAAAAATGTTAAAGTTATGAGCCGTTAATAATATCAATTTAAAATAGAGTTTAAGTAATGTATATTCTCAGAAATTGTATACATCATATTAGTTAGAAGGAAAGGGTAATTGATCTTAGGATAGTCGTCCATACCGTACTATATTTTGCTGCTTTCACGCTGTACACCACTTGGTCACTGAGTTTAATATAGTTTTGGTCAATATTTATGGCGCACTCCACGGCCAACTTCAAAAATTGCATGAAGAAATACAATAAGTACTAGAAAAATCACAATTACTACAGGAATGTAACATCTATATATACAGTGATGATGCGAAAAAACTTTTGTATTATAAACTTTAAATTAAAGTCATCTAAAATATACGTAACTACATGTAACCCGTAAAAAAATGGGATTATTAGTAAATTAAAATTAAGAAGGAACTAACACCACAAATGAAATGGTCCTTCGAAAAAGTAACAAACCTTCACCTTGGGCAAATTGACATTGAGAAGTTTCACCTGAGCTGCAACATCACCCAATATGCTTGCCAAGGTAACACTTTTTGTCGAACTCTTCTGTTGCAATGAAATGTTAGACAAAATTTGAGTAACGTTCACGCAATAAAATATTACTCGAGTCTCCAATGTTAAGTTATTGCTACAAGGAGGTTGATAAAATGCAGGAACTTGAATCATTCCGATCACTACTCCTTCATTAAACACATGAAATCGCGTCGACCTATACCTTAAGCCAACTTTGTTAGGATTTTGCGCAACCAGTGTCAGAGAGATGACCGATGAAAATAGGAGGTCGCCGGAGCCTGAGTTATTTAAAACGTCAAGCTTGTAAGATTGCACTTTTAACGTTTGGATTGAGAAAACGGGCTTTTGGGGCTTCAAGCTTAAGAAAATGATGGAAGGAATTACCACTACCACAAGGGCTATCAACAAAATGAAGCTGAAAAGGAAAAAGCAGCATTTTTTGAAGGAAAAAGTCTGAAAATAATATTCTTGAAAACGTGAACGATTAAAAGCTGGTATAGGTGAAATATCCATGACAAGAAATGAAGCACATAATTTTTGCTATGGTTTAGTTAAATGGGGTTAAGTAATTTGTCTTAATAAATTTTGTGAAGCCTTTAGATGGAAGGAGGAATGTGATGTTTTTCTTTGTAGCAATGTCTTACTGATCCTATTCCTTTCTTGTACTAAAGTCAAACACGAAGTACTTGTTTTCTTCTTCTCTTCGTTTTTGTGTTGCTTTTTCTAGACTTTCTCAAAGTGTAACTTTACACAACTAGTTATTTTTTTTTCGAAAAAATAACACTGTATAACCGCTCTCAAAATAATAGCTAAAAAATATGTGTATATATAAATTTATGTATGTTAGATACAAAAAAATATATATTCTTTTCTCTTTTACATACAAAAAATATACAATCTTTTTTACCAGAAGTAAAGAGTTTCGATCGGAGACTAAAATTGATCGTTGCCCTTATTTCTCCGCCACCTTTTAAGGCCTAAGAGTTTAGAGAGGTGAGGTAATGGGTTGGGCCAGGCCATGTGGAAATGGCACCAGGTAGCCACAGTTTACAATATTATATGGTAGTATTAGTCAATTCGCTCAAAGTTTAGAATACCGCGTCCTAAATTTAAACCTCAAAATTCAAACTTCGTGATATTGTGTCTTAAAGTTTGAAATTTGTGTCTAAAAATTCAAATCTTAAGTCCTGAATTTCAAATTAGCAACTAAAATATTTGGGACACTAAGTCCTAAATTTCAAATTAACAGCTCAACTAACCAGGATACGAAAATTCAAGATATTTATTTTTAAAATTTAAATGAATTGACTACTTAAATACATTATAAATTATAAATATATTTTGAATATGCACTTCGCCCAGCCAGGTTGGGAGCTCTCGTGATTGAAATTTGTGCGAATATTGGCATTTGCGCAATTGGTCTTCTTTGAGGCCACTATTTAAATTTTGTTCCTGTTAGTTTAATGAGTTAAATTTGTCTGCAAAAAAAGAATAATTCGCTCAATTGCCTTTTCAGGCAAAAGTTTCTTCGTTAGATTAAAACGGGGAAACTTGAAATAATGACATCAGAAATTAAAAGCCATGCTATGCAAATTATCGTGTTCGATTTGTTTTTTTTTTGGTGGCATTGTAATCAATGGGATAATCAATGAAACATTTCCTTGATTTTTGAAGCATTTTAGGCCAATGTCAATATTTACTAGGAATTAAAGAGCCCATTTTATCTTTATAATGCCATATGCTAGGCTTATCTAAAAGGAAATTTTAGACTTCTATAGCAAAGGTATACACCCTATTTATTATAAATCAAAACTATTTTAAAATGTTATTTTCTATAGCTACCTTTTATATTTTATAGCAAAATAAGTATTTATGGTATACACTGCCATTGAGGCGTGAAATACACTATTTATGTTTTTTTTCTCTTTTTCTTTCAGTTAACACACGATTCTCTCTCAAAATCTCAGCACAAATCTTCTTCTTTCGCTCTCTCTTCGTTTTCTCTCTCTTCGAGCAAAATATCTGCATCTAAGCGTGAATTCTCTGGTCGAATCCTCTAGGGTTACTGCAATTGAAAATACTTCCACATGTTCAGTCAATTTACAATGTGTACACCAACATAATCGTTAGATGAATAATAGGGAAAAAGTTTTTAAAATGATGAAGCATAATTTCTACATAACTATGAGTTAGAATCTTCGACGTCTTCATCCACTATTGGCTCATCCTCTTAGGTGAACAGATCTGTCCATGGCTACGCTGGAGAAGATTTGAAAGCCAGATTTTTGTTCGTCTTCATTTTTAGTTTTAATACAATGTATATAATATTTTGCTTAATCGGAAAACGCCATCTCCGGCGAATTCTCTTCTTTGCTATTTAGTCACACACAATGATACAAATACATTATATTCTGTACACATGCACTCAAGTACATTATATTTTTGTATAAATATATTATTTTTTTGCATGTATTTATGCATTCCAAAGGTCTATATTTTTTGAATACAGCCGAATATCACCGTATTTTTGTGATTTTTTGTTGTTTGAATATAGTCGAATTAAATACGGTGAATTGAATGCAATGTATAATAGTAAATATATATAAATTAAATACAATGTATACAGTCGATTTGAATATAATGGTATACACCCTATTTTCTTGATTTTTTGTTGTTTGAATATAGTCGAATTAAATACGGTGAATTGAATGCAATGTATAATAGTAAATATATATAAATTAAATACAATGTATACAGTCGATTTGAATATAATGGTATACACCCTATTTTCTTGATTTTTTGTTGTTTGAATATAGTCGAATTAAATACGGTGAATTGAATGCAATGTATAATAGTAAATATATATAAATTAAATACAATGTATACAGTCGATTTGAATATAATGGTATACACCCTATTTTCTTGATTTTTTGTTGTTAGAACACAACTGAATTTAATATAGTGAAATTAAAAATAATTCAATATTGCGCTTTCCGTTATTAAACATTCGTAATCACTACTCCCTTTGTTTCAATTTAGATGAGGTAGTTTGACTCGACACGGAGTTTAAGAAAAAAGAATAAGACTTTTGAAACTTGTGGTCTTAAAAGCTGTTACAACCCATATTTTTGTACGTAAGAGTACGTCGTAAGTCAATTGATATAAGCTCATAAATGAAATTATCTTTGAAAAGTCTATAAAGTAAGTTAATAATGTTACCATGGAGGTTACAAATCTTTAAGATCCTGGATAACAAGTACCAAGAGGGTTAGAAAGCTTAGAAGCTAAACGAAAAATAAGTTTCGTCGAAAGTCGATAAGTTTGGAATGTTATAACATGCACTTTGGGGTGAGATTAGGGTTTTTAATGTGATAAAGAGGTTATGTTATGATTTGTTTTAGGCTTATGATAGTCGTTTGTTACGTTTCGAAGTCAAGCAAGTTGTGGAACAAAAGTTGGCAAACGTCATCACAAGTTACATTTATAAATGTGCTGAAAATTAGGTCAAATGTAGCGGAGCTTTTCTCCTAATATACTTGGAATTACGGGATAATACATATATCAAATTGAATATCTACGAGTCTAGTTTCTAACTCATTGAACCGTTCATCGATACGACATTGGAGTAGAGAGATATTTACAGTTTCGTGAGACTGCGTAGACTGCATAGGTGACAAGTAGGTGTGTCACTAAAGCATTTTGAGCAATACATTTCATGTATTATATAAGGTATTTTTGGGATATATTATATACCAAATTGAATATCATGGAATGTAGTTTCCAACGCTATTAACCGTTCGTTTATATGACATCCAAATAAAAAGATATAAGCGTCGAAAAAAGGGCGAGTGATAGGGTGCCAAGCTCGCACCCCTTTGACTTTTCAAAAGTTGATATATTAAGGTCTTAGGTCGTTTTTATCTTCATTTTTCCAGAGCACACGACTATAGAACACCCATAAACATATCCTTAAGCTCTTTTCTAGGGTTTCAAAGAAGATTAATATCCCGGGTACGAAATCAAGAAGCGATAATATTAGAACGATCCCTACGACGTAAGTATCGCTATATCGCCTCTCTTTTTCTTTGTAGTTTGAGTTTTGGAAAGTACTTCATAGTTAAGAAAATGTCTACTTTCTGTATTTAAGCTTTTATATATCAAGAGAGGATGATAAATTCGTTTCCTAACAGTTTGAACTCACGGGATGGTGATCGGAAGCCGTGAGTTCGATTTATTTTACTTTTAGTGGACTATTTTGTAGTACACTCATGTTGGCCTATTGTGCTGCTGATTTATGGAGTTTGGAAGGATGAAGGGAGTGGAGAAACACCACATGTGGTAGGGTAGTAGGTTGGTCACTCGTCGTTGTAATTTCAGGTAAATTGATAACTTGTTGATTGGGTGTGTTATGGTATATTTGGGGGTTTTGTTGTATTGAAGGTCCCAAATTGTAGTTGGGTTGTTTTTGAATTTCTAATTGTATTGTGTTTGTATCTCACCTATAGTAGGCTTGAGGGAGCAGTAAAATTAGGATAAATACTGCTCGTTTTATTTTAGAATCGAGTTATCGTTTGAGATACGTGATATACTAGCGTCATCTAAGTTGTACATGTATTTCTTTGTTACAGGGTTGGTGCGCTAGTTGTCGTAAGCTTGTTATTGAGTTGCATTGATTACTTGAGGTATGTTAAGGCTATCCCTTCTTTCCTTTTGGTATGATCCATATAATACAAACGAAACGAGCAAATGCGTAACTTTCACAAATGACTTTATTCTTAGAAGTACTAGGGTTGCCTATGTTCTTGATTCCCCATATGTCCTACTATTATATCTTCTGTTCATGGGTCTCAAAACACATACGTAAGTTGATAAAAGTTTATTTGAGAGATCTTATTGACTTACTTTATTATGCATTGCATCCATTTATACATGTATATTGACTCATGACCAGATGGCGTTATATATGCATATAGTATACGTATATGGGGTATGGGGAAAGGTTATGGTGTTATATACGCACCACCACCTGATCAGCTGGTATACGTTGATAATTTCGCCCATAGAGGCCGATATGATATGATGGGATGTCTTCAGAGGCTTGATGATGTTATGTACACATATACCTATGCATGATATGACGTTTATACGCGCATGCATGGCATTATAAATGTTTTATGATTCACAGAGCTATTCAGACTTACAGGTTGAGTCCTTTACTCCATGTTTCTTTCATGTCTTTTTTATACTGCTTTCATGCCTTATATACTCGTTACTTTATTTGTACTGACGTCCCTTTTACTTGGGGACGTTGCGCTTCATGCCCACGGGTCCTGATAGACAGGTTGACAGTCCTCCTAGTAGGCTATCAGCTCAGCGGAAGGTGTTGGTGCACTCCACTTGCTTCGGAGTTGCCTATTTGGTCAGTATGATTTGGACATGTATTGATTGGTATGGCGGGGTCCCGACCTTTATGACATTTATGTACTCTTAAAGGCTTGTAGACAATTGTCATGTTTATGGATACTTGTAAGGCCTTGTCGGCCTATGTTTTGAGTGTACAAATGATCATGTCGGCCTTGTAGGCCCGTATGTCGCATGTATAAATTTCTACATCATGTTGGGTCGTCCTACGTCTAGTATACCCTTATGTTTTATTCCGGTTATCTTATGACGGCTCTTCTGGCCCACTTACCCGTGACGGTATGATAAGAAAGATATGTTATGTTGGTACTCGGTTGTGTAAGGCACCGTCTGCCCGTCGCGGACCTGCAATTTGGGTCGTGACAAAAGTTTTGTGGGCCCATGACATTTGTGTGGTTATAAAAGCTTCTCATTAAGGGTAAGATGGGTAAAATGATGATTTTAAAGTTAAATTATTTTCAAATTTAGAAATGTGTAATTTATTTTGCAACAGACTAAAAAGAAAAGTATCTCATCTAATTTGAAACAGAGGGAGTATTTTTTAGGCGGATTACCTCACTGTATTTATAAATACGTTTGCGCGAATACATGGAATACATAATTAAACATTTGTAATTCCTATTTTTTTACCTTAGTGTATTTATAAATACAGCCGCGCGAATACATGAAATACAACACAATAGCAGCGGAATTTATATAGAATTGATTTTGTTGAGTTAAATTAGGAGTGATACGCCTCTTTCTGTTATTAAACAGTTGGACTCCCCTATTTTTTAGGCGAATTTCGCTATTGTACTCATAAATACAGTAGCGTGAATACAGCGAATACAGTCGCGTATAACTGGACTCCTTATTTATTAGGCGATTGTTGCTACTATATTCATGAATACAGTAGCGTGACTACATCGAATACACTCGCATAACAACTGAATAGTAGTTATAGAAAGTAATTATGTATATTATAGCTATAGAAAGTTAATAGCCACTAAACAATAGTAATTTCCGAAAATTTCTCCTACGAAAATGACATTTGACACTGCCATGAATTGGCATATTAGCACACATCCCCTTGATCTTGGAATCGTTTAATCACATAAGTATTTTGTATAGAATTGAATCGACAAGTAATTCGTAAAATATCTTAGATATTCTTAGTAGGCGTTTGGAGATAAAAATTACATATTTTTTGAAATAAAGTAATAGTTGGAGTTAAGTTGAAAAATAGTATTTAAAATTTGAAATTATATTTGAACACTTGAAAAAATATTGCAGTTTTGTGCGTGGGAAAAATAATTTCTGTAAAGTTTGAAATCGTATTTTTTAAAAAAACTTATAAAATTTCACGGACAACTACATTTTTAAAAAAATTATTATTGTTTTGGACAAACGGAGGCCTTAGTTTTGTTGTACTCTTGCTTATTATGCTTCTAAATGTCCACTAAAACAATAGAGGACATTTTAATATTCAATTTTTACGGAAACTAAGTCCTATCACCTTGTACAGAGGTGACAATTGACATGATCAAAGCTCAACTCTGGCCTGAGATCAGTGCTTTATGTGCTAAAGCCATCTGCAACACACTCCATTTTCTGAGTAAACTCCAAAATAAAGTAAAGTTACTCTAACTATTACCTTATTTTTTACTCTAAAAAAAATATTTCATTTTATATTCTTCTCTTTAATATTATATTATTATCTTTTATTTACATTTCATTTTCTTATTTCTATTAATGAAATTCTATCTTATTTTCTTTTTTTACATATTCATCACATATAACTTATATTCCTTTCTTATGTAACCATTTAATATAAAATTATTTATACCACAATATTTTAAATAATATAATTTGTAAGCAAATATTAAAGATTATATATATTAATGGATAACTCACATAAAGATGAAATTATTGAGATACAAGATAATTAAATGCATATTACATTATGATAAATTTCAGATTAAATATTACATAAATATTCAACTTTCACCTCTAGTATGCTCCCATAAATGATCTATTAATGCATTACGAAATGCAAAATGAGCATCTTTGTACCTTTTATTTTTTGAGATGATTATATATTTTTTGTACAATTATAACTTATAATAAAATTAACATACAATTTTACATAAAAATAATAAATGCACGAAAATTAATTTATCAAACTTATACGCCAAAGTTAAGATGTAAAATTAATATAATAAATATATTACATAAACATAATTAGGTATATATAAAGAGATAAATTAAAAGAGATAAATTAAAAGAGTAAAATAATAATAATAATAATAATAATAATAATAATAATAATAACAACAATAAAGTAATAGAGAATAGTAATGGAGGAGACGAATAGTGTCACTCCAAATTTGGAGTGACACTATTCATCCCCCATTTTACAGCAAAAAATACAACAGCGTTGGAGACCAATTACTCCAAAAACCACCTACATTATAGCTAATGCAGTTGCCGTTAAAGATGCCCAAGTCCAAGTGCATAGGCTACTTCAGAATCCGAAAACTAATTGTGGTATTTTTGGACTCAAGTGACCATAATAGGTAAAAAAAAAATAGATTGGGAACCATTATATATATAGCGCAGTTATTCATCGCGCTATACCTTAACGACACGTTTGTCCATTAAGGTATAGCGTGGTGAATAGTCACGCTATATTTGAACTTAAAATGGGCGGAAAGGTATATGATATGAGGCTGCTTATGTACCGCTAGAGGACTACCATCGCGGGCCACCAATGGAGCCTGAACGTGGTAAACGTGGCAGGCGTGGCCAGAGAGGAAGGGGTGTCCCACGAGGTCGTGGTGTTCGGTGAGGACGGGGTCCCCCGCAAGGTGGCGTTAAGGCATCCGTGGAGGATATTAGAGATGATCAGTCGGGTAACCACCCTGAGCCACACGATGCTCCTCATGATATGCCGTCATTCAGCCTACAACTGGCGCCATGGACTTTGCAGTTGACCCCGTCAGCTCCATTGTTGATCGCGGGCACGACCGTTACGCTGCAGGAGTGGGATCAGTATTTTCGTGATCGACCAGGGCCATCGACGGTTGTTGAGGATCATCCGATACGAGAGGTGCATAGTGGGCAATGACTGAGTTATGACTCATCGTCGAGGGCTGCCGAGGATGTTTCACATACTTCATCTACTCCAGTGCACCCCGATGTTCTGACAGAGCAGTGTGTCACAAACACCGATCATCTTGAAATCTTGAAACACCGATTATCTACCCCAATCTAGAGTTCGTATTAACTGGTCATATTCCAAATATAGTGCAAACATGATTTTTAGTATTCCTCGTTAATGGGTTCATCATACCATACTTGACTCCTACCAATGGGGATTATAACACAACACTATTAATTAACAAGTTATAAAAAGAATTAACTAACATTTTTTCCAAAATAATCACTTACAAGTTGTTGACAGATCCAGCATCTGCGCCCCAGATTGCAATTTGACCAACATGGCTTCAAAATCACACGTTTGCCACAATAACACCTTGGTATGTCATTGCGTCCATACATTTCGTATTGCAAGAAAAATGAAAAATTAATGGGAAATTTTCTTATTTGTTTCGTTAAGCGCAAATGATAACTAAAATGCGCTAAGCTTTTATAGGCAGCTAATACACATAACGCATATTGGTGGCGCGCTATGTTTCATGTGATAATGATTCTTTAGGGTACAAGACAGTTTTTCCAGAACGGCAGCTTTTTCAGGCCGACAAGACAATACACATAACGTATATTGGTGGCGCTATGTTTCGCGTGAGAATGATTCTTTAGGGTACAAGACAGCTTTTCCATAACGGCAACTTTTTCAGGCCGACAAGACAATACACATAACGCATATTGGTGGTGCGCTATGTTTCGCGTGATAATAATTCTTTAGGGTACATGACAACTTTTCCATAATGACAGCTTTTTCAGGTCGACAAGACAATACACATAATGAATATTGGTGGCGCGTTATGTTTCGCGTGATAATGATTCTTTAGGGTACAAGACAGCTTTTCCAGAACGGCAGATTTTTCAGGTCGACAAGATAATATACATAACGCATATTGGCGGCGCGCTATGTTGCGCGTGATAATGATTCTTTAGGGTTTAAGATAGCTTCTTAAACTGAACCAAGAGCTCTGTATTCAAAGACCATTTGAAGAAACATTACAACATCCATTACAAAAATGACACTAACTTTTAATAAGTGGTTCAAGAAGAGGCAAAATGGTGTCGGTTGTTCAACAGATCCCAATGGAACACGTCTTAACACTATCGATCCCTACCTTGTAGGTTGCTATACTGATTTGGTTGATGACAGGTAGTATGGTGTTCTGCGTCCCTTGAAAAATAAGACTATCAATATACACACTGATCTCAAAGTTTCAGGGCACATTATTGAGGGCGAAACGTATTCTACAAAGCCTGAAGGTATGCGAATTTGGGGCGAAAAACTACAATGGGTTCCCCTTTACTCCAAATGATGTGATTATGAAGTACTATGACGCTGTCATCGGCTTGTTGTGCCATAAGCATTATCTCCAACCTTCAAAACAAACACACACAAAGATGAACCAAAAGTGATTCGGCATTAGATACAGGAGATTCTAGAGATGGAAAAGGCACTAGTTGTTCATCATGCAATGGATGATCTTAATTACCTGAGAGGAACGGAGGATCAGTACTGAAATTTATTAGAAAATAAAAAATTGCATAGAGACAGTGATTATCCTATTTTCCCAACAGTTGTCGAGTGGGAGGAACAACCTAAGTTTCCACCACAGACGTTGGATAGTNAATGACTGAGTTATGACTCATCGTCGAGGGCTGCCGAGGATGTTTCACATACTTCATCTACTCCAGTGCACCCCGATGTTCTGACAGAGCAGTGTGTCACAAACACCGATCATCTTGAAATCTTGAAACACCGATTATCTACCCCAATCTAGAGTTCGTATTAACTGGTCATATTCCAAATATAGTGCAAACATGATTTTTAGTATTCCTCGTTAATGGGTTCATCATACCATACTTGACTCCTACCAATGGGGATTATAACACAACACTATTAATTAACAAGTTATAAAAAGAATTAACTAACATTTTTTCCAAAATAATCACTTACAAGTTGTTGACAGATCCAGCATCTGCGCCCCAGATTGCAATTTGACCAACATGGCTTCAAAATCACACGTTTGCCACAATAACACCTTGGTATGTCATTGCGTCCATACATTTCGTATTGCAAGAAAAATGAAAAATTAATGGGAAATTTTCTTATTTGTTTCGTTAAGCGCAAATGATAACTAAAATGCGCTAAGCTTTTATAGGCAGCTAATACACATAACGCATATTGGTGGCGCGCTATGTTTCATGTGATAATGATTCTTTAGGGTACAAGACAGTTTTTCCAGAACGGCAGCTTTTTCAGGCCGACAAGACAATACACATAACGTATATTGGTGGCGCTATGTTTCGCGTGAGAATGATTCTTTAGGGTACAAGACAGCTTTTCCATAACGGCAACTTTTTCAGGCCGACAAGACAATACACATAACGCATATTGGTGGTGCGCTATGTTTCGCGTGATAATAATTCTTTAGGGTACATGACAACTTTTCCATAATGACAGCTTTTTCAGGTCGACAAGACAATACACATAATGAATATTGGTGGCGCGTTATGTTTCGCGTGATAATGATTCTTTAGGGTACAAGACAGCTTTTCCAGAACGGCAGATTTTTCAGGTCGACAAGATAATATACATAACGCATATTGGCGGCGCGCTATGTTGCGCGTGATAATGATTCTTTAGGGTTTAAGATAGCTTCTTAAACTGAACCAAGAGCTCTGTATTCAAAGACCATTTGAAGAAACATTACAACATCCATTACAAAAATGACACTAACTTTTAATAAGTGGTTCAAGAAGAGGCAAAATGGTGTCGGTTGTTCAACAGATCCCAATGGAACACGTCTTAACACTATCGATCCCTACCTTGTAGGTTGCTATACTGATTTGGTTGATGACAGGTAGTATGGTGTTCTGCGTCCCTTGAAAAATAAGACTATCAATATACACACTGATCTCAAAGTTTCAGGGCACATTATTGAGGGCGAAACGTATTCTACAAAGCCTGAAGGTATGCGAATTTGGGGCGAAAAACTACAATGGGTTCCCCTTTACTCCAAATGATGTGATTATGAAGTACTATGACGCTGTCATCGGCTTGTTGTGCCATAAGCATTATCTCCAACCTTCAAAACAAACACACACAAAGATGAACCAAAAGTGATTCGGCATTTGATACAGGAGATTCTAGAGATGGAAAAGGCACTAGTTGTTCATCATGCAATAGATGATCTTAATTACCTGAGAGGAACGGAGGATCAGTACTGAAATTTATTAGAAAATAAAAAATTGCATAGAGACAGATTATCCTATTTTTCCAACAGTTGTCGAGTGGGAGGAACAACCTAAGTTTCTACCACAGACGTTGGATAGTTCTGCGACTGCAAATCTGAGTTTGGAGGGTTCATTTTTTTATTTTTATAATCCGACCCCATTTTGATAAATAGCCATAGGGGCTCATTTTGGGGCAATTATGTGATAACTTTAGAGAGAGGTAAGAGATTTTAGAGAGATAAGGAGGAAACCTACCACTCTAATCATCCAATCTTGCACCAACATTCAAGAGTCAAGAAAACCAATCACTATATTATCATCTATCTGCGTAAGGCTTTGTCCTAAAACCTTCATGCAATTGTTATGGGTTTAATTAGGTTATGAGGGTTGGAAATAGGCTATGCATGTGATAATAGGTTGCAGTGTGTGGGTTTAATTAACTAGTTTGGGTGGCTTCTTGTTGAAATTGGTTGGTTCCTGCCATGCACGCAAATGTTGTACAAAATTTAAAATACCGCCATGCCGATCAGATATTAGACAAATACCAAAACGTTGTCTGATGAAGTGCTCCTTCAAGCGGTTCAAAAATAATGTCGTTTTCATTGGCATAGATAGCAAATGCTAGGGGAAATATACTTCCATTAGCATCTACTGCAACGGCGATCAACAACTTAATATCATACTTTCTATAGACGTGAGTGTCGTCTATGGATATTACCGGCCGACAATGCACAAAACCATCAATGGCTGGTTTAAATGCCCAGAACACATATCTGAATATGTGTTATGGTATTCCCGGACTCCGCTCAAGCTTCCATTCAACAAATAGTCCCTGGGTTAAAGTGTTGCAATGCGGCCATGTACCTCGGCAGAGAGGCAAAGGACTTATCCCAGTTACCATAAACAATTTCAAACGCATGTTTGCGCCAGAGAAATGCCTTTCTTTTGGTAATGGTACATCCATATACCTGGTGGACAAATATTATACACTCTTTGATCTTGTACCTTATGGACGCTTCAATGTGGGGAATCAAGACAAGAGAAATCAAGTCAACATTCAAGTTAAAATGATTCCCACTAAATGTGTCCATTTCATAATTGTGGGTGCCAATGTATTTACCCACAACCCACATATTTGTTTTCAGCTTCCTCGCACGCAGCATCCAATTACAACCATGAAAGCATCTGCGATAAATGACCTTGTATACTTCCGGAGATGACTCATGAACCATGATCTCATGACACTCTTTTATGCTGTACATTCGCACCGCCTTGCTTAGGCGCGCTTTATAAGCAAAAAACATGCCCTTTGACAACATTGTTGCTCTAGATTCATCCTATAATGCTGTCCGAATTTCGTCAAGATCCCTTGTGAGGGCATCCACATCCGGCATACTTGGCAAATGATCAAGGTAGGTAATCTCCCTCGAATGAAATGGCACATGGGACTCTTACACTCTTGGTCTAACGGGAGGTGGAGATTGTTTCCTCGTCAAATCAGGTTCAGCATTCTCGTCCTCATCATCATCACCCTCATCAGGGAAGGGTATATCATCTCCAGACTCATCAGCATTATTGTCATAATCACTATTCTCTTCCTGACTCTGCGCATCTGCCAGATCCCGATTAAATATGTCATCTTCGGGCAATTGAGTAAAGACAGGACCTTCAAGTTGCTCGTTTTCACTACACAACCAATAATATAATGAGTTTCTCAAATGCATCCAAACTTTACATATAAACATTGTCAATTCACTTACAAATCATAATGTGTTGATATCCCATGATGCACATTATCCTGTTGATGATGACTCCCGGATGGACCACCATGATCCAACAGACCAAAACTAGGAATATTCCAACTGGCCGTTGGTTCATAACTTGTAAAATTCATATCTGGCAGGTACCCCCTGTGGAATATATGAGTGTTAATACAAATTCAATACATAAAAATAAATATCTTAACACAAAGGATAATTGAAGTTTATCACTCGGCTTGTGGATTATGTAAACTAGGGGAGAAATTATTTCCTCGCTCCTCATTCGACCGTGGAGATAAGTTTAGATGAGGCCAAACTCTTTCATCCGGAATCTCTTCAGCTAAAACTGCTCCAAAATAACCACCCGATAATTGAGGGATATCCCTACTTTGCGGAATCTCATTATTGCGAACGTTTTCAGCTTTGACGTACATTTCCAACATTTTTATCACAAGAAGTTCTCGGTGTTCATCCAGAGTTCTCAAAAAATCTTTCAGAGTTTTATCGTCTTCGATGTTAAACTCAGCATAACAAGCACTCCCTTGCAGAGTAACAAAATACAGATATCTTCCGGTTACTTTAATATTCACCGAACGTTTGCTCACACTCATGTTTTTACACAACAACGATACCAATCTATCGTATTCCATTGTAAGTGGCAACTTAACATGACACTATGAAGAACAACTATAGCGTACTGTGTTATTCTCCACCACAACCTCACCCCCTTCCCCTAATATAATGAAACCCTAATTTTTTGCTCTTCGGACATTATGACAAAATGCAAAATAACTTAACGAACAAATATTTTAGAAGACTTGAAGGATCGTGAATGGATTTTTATAAAATCCTGAAACTCCTTAAATAAGGAAAAAACCAGTCCGGAAGTACAATTATTTGATGTATTGCGCCTTAAATATGCACGTTATACCCCTATGAATTATTAGTATGTCAGTTTTGAGCAGATAAATTATTGGTGGGCCCAACTCTTATATATAGCGCGGTTATTCGCCGCGCTATATCTTAACGGATAAATATGCCGATAAGATATAGCGCGATGAATAACCGTGTTATATATAAAATAATGCTCTAATTGTTTTTAACTATTATTGTCGCTTAAAGTCCAAAAAACCCACCATTAGGTTTCGAACACGCTACTTCATTACTAGTACGCTTCCATATTTTAGCTTTGTACGACGTAGAACAAACTCTACCTGCCCTCGTGCGCAGATGCCTAGTGGTTACGATTACATTCAAAATCACGGGCAGGCACACATTTCCAAGAGTATCGTTGCAACCCAAAGCAGATTTGGACCCTTGCCACTAGACCCAATCACGCGACCCTTCTTCACGTTCACGCTTATTTCCTTTATTTCAAAAAGATTGACATTATTTTCATATATAAGTGTGTTTAGAAAAGATTTTAATATTTTTCTAATAAAATATATTTATAGTCACACAAGTAATATGACAAATTTCAGATCACACGCTTTATAAAATTTTCAGCCAAGTTTAATCTTTTTGATAGGGTGGAACGGATTTGATTCCTCCGCTTTAAAGATTTTAAATTTAAAGTCTTGAAATAATTTTTTTAGAAATCGCTTTATATTAATAGGCTCTGTGCGATGAATTTGTTAGTCGAGTTAATGAGCTCAAAAACTAAATGGTTAAAGCCAATCACAAAACAATGAAAGAATTAGGAAACTGCTTCATTTTAAGCCTCACCCACATTTCCTTCTTCTTCCCATGTTTTCACCTCAACAACCTGTCAACTACCCACCACTAACTCTCCCCCACACCAGTCATGTCTTTACCTAACATATCTTGTTTTCATACCCTCCTGAGAGGATAGCCAACTAGCCTTTCTTTTCTATCTTAAAAAAATAATAATTCACCCAATGACAATTGATTCGCAAATAAAATTGCGTTGGAGTTATTATACGGATGGTGATTTTAAGATTAATAATTCGTAGATTATATATAGTACTAATATTTATGATTTCTTGGGTTTATTGTATTAAAAAAGGAATATGCAATATAAAATCTAAAAGATGTGTTTGGTTTTAAGTTAAGATAAACTTTGGTTTCCAATTTTAAATTAAAATGACTTTCTTTGAGAAGCTAAAAATGGTTTTGATTACTTGTTTAATTAAGTCTCACAGATTTTAATCCGCCTTCTTGGCTTAGTAGCCAAATTTGATAGAGTTCAACAAGTTTCCGAGTTTGTAACAAAAGCTAAAGAAGACTTTGATCGACCTGCCGACTCAAATGACTCCTTTTTTTTTTTCGTATTTAGGCTTCAAGAAAATATTCGAATGCTAGGCGTTCGTCCTCTCCAAAATACATTATTGTACTACACAA
>AWOL01S0105529.1:0-36779 GCA_000715115.1 Nicotiana otophora | reverse complement strand
AAGATCAAAAGGCGCTCACTCTCATCCATCAAAATTTGGATGACAAGATGTTTGAGAAGGTTACAAATGCAACCACTTCATAGCAAGCATGAGAGATTCTTCAAACTTCCTTTAAAGATTTGGATAAATAAAAAGATTTCGTTTCCAAACCTTAAGAGGAGAGTTTGAATCATTGCATATGAAGAAATTCAAATCCGTTTCGGATTATATTTCAAGAGTTTTGGCTATTGTCAATCAAATAAAGAGATATGGTAAAGACTTGAGTGATGATAGGGTCATTACAAAAATACTACAATCACTTGATTCAAAATTTAATTATATTATTGTGGATATTGAATAGTTAAAAGATTTGGATACCATGACCATTGAAGAACTCACGGGTTCTTTGCAAGCACACGAAGAAAGGTTGAAGAAGCCGAAAGAAGAATCGGTTGAACAAGTATTGCAAACAAAACTTTCTTTTAAGGAGAACGATGAAAGGCAAGGTCGTGGACGTGGACAAGGTCGTGGTGGAAAAGGAAGAGGCGGTAGCCAACTACCAAATAAATAAAACAGGAGTCAAGACTCTAATCAAGGAAGAGGTCATGAAAGAGGAAGATGATGGGGGGAAAATCAAGGAAAGTATGATAAGTCTAATATTAAATGTTATACTTGTCATAAATTTGGTTATTTTTTTCCGGGAATGTAAAAATAATGTGGAGGAAAAAAATAATTTTCTGAAGAGCAAAAATGAAGATGGAGATGATATTTTAGTTCTCGCTTGCAAAAGAGAAGAAAGTATAAAGAGAAATCAATGGTACCTTGACTCCGGTGCAAGTAGCCATATTTGTGGAAAGAAGAATTTATTTGTGGAGCTTGAAGAATTGAATGGTGGCAACATCACTTTTGGTAACTCTCCGCGAGTTAAAATCAAAGATACAATTTTAATTCGTTTGAAAGATGGTAGTCATCAATTGATTTCTAACACTTTGTGTGTACCAGAGATGAAAAGTAATATTTTAAGTTTGAGACCGCTTTTGGAGAAAAATTATGATATTCATTTGAAAGATAAAAAGTTGTTAATGAGAGATGAAAATAGGAGATTGTTAGCCAAAGGTCCGATGGCTAATAATAAAATATTTGTTTTATACCTTCAAAGTGGCGTTCCAAGTATTTGCTTTCATGTGCCAAAGATTCATCTTGGATTTGGCATATGAGACTTGGTCATGTGAATTTTGATAGTCTAAGGTTGATTAAGAAAGAAAGTATGATGAATGGATTGCCAACTATTGATCATCCGAGTCAACTTTGAGAAGGATGTCTCTTTGGAAAGCAAGCAAGAAAAAGCATTCCTAAAGAGCCATTGACTAGAGACCAATGCCCATTAGAGTTGATTCATATGGATGCGTGCTGATCAATCAAGCCATCTTCACTTGGTAAAAGTAATTATTTTTTTACTTTTCATTGATAATTTTTCTAGAAAAACTTGAGTGTATGTTTTGAAGGTGAAATTAAAGGTGTTTGATACTTTCAAAAAATTCAAGAGCATGACGGAGAAATAAAGTGGCTATCAAGTTAAGTCATTGCGGTCCGATAATGGTGGAGAATCCACTTCAAATGAATTCAAGTCTTTTTGTGAAAATAGTGGAATTTCTCACTTTTTTATTGTTCCAAGTTCACCATAACAAAATGGCGTCGTGAAAAGAAAGGACCGGACTATTCTCAACATGGAACAGAGTATGTTGAAGATCAAAAATATTTTAAAGGAGTTTTGGGCTGAAGCAGTTGCTTATGCAGTGTATTTGTCAAATCGGTGTACACCAAGAGTATTCGTGATAAAACACCTTAAGAGACTTGGAATGGTTTCAAGCCAAAAGTTATTCATTTGCGAGTTTTTGGGAGCATTGCATATGCACATGTGGCGGATGAGAAGAGGTCCAAGCTTGATGATAAAAGTGAGAGGTATGTTTTCATTGGCTATGATCAAAGTTCTAAAGGTAATAAATTATATAATCCAAGAAATGGCAAGGTCACCATAAGCAGAGATGTTGACTTTGATGAAGATAATACTCGGGAATGGAAAACTAAAGAGCAAGATTACTCTTTTAGTCCTTTCTTTGATGAAGATGATGATGAAGAAGTTGGGGAGCAACCTATCACACCACCTTTAACGCCTCTAGTACAAGTTCAAGAAGAAGATGAGTCAAGTTCAAGTTCTTCAGGTGAAGTGCCTCAGAAAACTAAAAGTCTTCATGAATTGCATGAAAATGCAAAAGGAGTAAGAAAGATTTATATGATTTGACTCACTTTTCTTTGTTGGTGGATAGTAAGTCTTTAACTTATGAAGATGCTTCCCAAAAGGCCAAATGGAGAGATTCCATGGATGAAGAAATTAAGGCAATAAAGAAGAATGATACTTGGGAATTAGCCATACTTCCAAAAGGCAAAAGCACCATTGGTATCAAATGGGAATATAAGTTGAAGAAAAATTCCAAGGGTAAGGTGGAAAGGTACAAATCAAGATTGGTTGCCAAGGGATACAAGCAAAAGGCCGGTATTGTCTATGATGAGGTATTTACACTGGTTGCTCATTTGAAAATAATTCGTTTTATTATTTCTTTAGCAGCTCAAAATAAATGAAAAATTCATCAAATGAATGTGAAGTCGGCTTTCTTGAATAGTGTTTTGGAGGAAGAGGTTTACATTGATCAATCTTTGGGCTACTAGGTTTAAGGACATGAAAATAAAGTTATGGAGCTTGAGCACATGAAGTCACGAGACCAGATTGCGGATATTTTCACCAAGCCGTTGAAGATTGAACTCTTTCAAAAGTTGAGGATGGCTCTTGGAGTGATTAAACAAGTTTAAGGGGGGATATTCAAATGTGAACAATATAAACTTTTTTTTATTCATTTATATTTGTTTACATTAGTTCATGAACTAGAATATTAAGTTAGTACATGTATTAGAGTATGAACACATTGATGTATATTAGAAGATACAATATCTAGAGGTGTCATCCATGTACCTTGAAAGAGGTGAGGTGTGAATTTAGTTATTATGTATACATGTAGTGTAGGCTAGATACATGAAAGATTTCTCCTATAAATAGCCATGTATTCCTAGCCATTAGGAGTACGTCAAATTGAATAGAAATCATCCTTTCCTCCACTTTCTTCTTTGTGAGTTTTTGAGTGTTCATATGTGTTGTCTTACTCTCCTAAATTTTCTAACAAATGTTATCAGAAAACACTAACTAATCCTAGTTGAGGATGGAATATTTCAATTAATTTGAGACGGCATGAAGCTGAATCTACGAGAGACAATGTTAAACATCTCTGACTGGATACCCCTGAAATAAGCATCAGACGAAATCAAAATTTTTGCGGCGACTAAAGTTGTTATAGAAACAGCAAAATATCCATAATAACAACAAAAATCAATTTGCGGTTATTGGCAGCGGTCCTAAAGTTCGTAGTAATCAGCCTAAAACGTTGCAACCAAAGTGCCCAAAGAGGTCGCCACAAAGAACAACCATTCATAGCAATTGAAGTAGCCACACCAGTTTCATATACTACTCTTTGTGATCGCTAATTATCACATATGGCTTATGAGTGGTGTTAATAAGCATAATTCTATCTCGCTTTTCCCCCTCAAGGATCGTTTAATTTATGAATAAATTATAATACGTGGATCAAGTAATGATGGGATTGTTTAGGGATATACTTTTTAATTTTAATAGTTGTTTGGTTCAATAGACTAAAAATGTGATATATGAAGTATAACATACAATATGTTTTTTTGTTTTATATTCTTCGTTTTAGTTTTACGTGAACGTTTTTATTTTTCAAGATTCAAATTATGTAAATTTTGATCAATATTTTAAAATATTTTCTTTTCGTCATATTGACATGACAAGAATTGCAACTTATAATACTTTTCGTATAGTTTTTTTGAATATCTTAATTTTAACTTCAAAATATTAATTTATTCTAATCCAATTTAGTTTTAAATTATAGTCAAATTGACTCTCAAAAAGCAAAAAAGGTTCACATAAAATAGAATGGAAGGAGTACTACATAAAGTGGGACAAACTTTTATTTTTAAGTTTAGCCTTGTCCTAAAAGCTTTGGGAGAAGAGCATTTAAGAGAGATAAATGTGTCATTCTATTATTTTTATACTGAAACTAGTAGTCAAAGGATTGTTACCCCCCATAGAGTATGATAAATAATACAACAATTATGGTATAAACCAATCTCTGAATTGCTTATACCAAAATAAAGATTTAATTAACGCGAAATAAAATAATCTCTGTAACGACTCGTCCGGTCTTTTTGAGTATTTGCACTTCGCTTGATGGTTGGAGGGTGTGAGTAGCTCCATATGATATATTATAACTTGCGTGTGTCATCAGTTTTGGTTTTCAAGTGATTCAAAATTTGATTTGGAAGAACGATTCTCAACCAGGAAACTTTAAGTTGGAAGAGTTGACCAAGTTTGACTTTGGAGTATTTGACCTCGGATCGGAGTTTTGATGATTATGTTAGGTACGAATAGTGATTTTGGACTTGTGCGTATGTCCGAATTTGGATATTTTTAGAAGGTTTCGGCACTGTTTGGCAAAATTAGCAATTTGAAGGTTACCAATGTTCATAGGTTTGACCGGAAATTGACTTTGATGATATCGTATTCAGATTACGGTTACAGAAATTGGGATAGATTCGTTATGTCATTTGGGACTTGTGTGCAAAATTTGAGGTTATTCCGAGTTGATTTGATAAGGCTCGACACGAGTTTTGGAAGTTGAAAGATTCAAAGTTCATTAAGTTCGATTTGAGGCACGATTTGTGGTTTTGATATTGTTATGCGTGATTTGAGATATAGAGTAGGCCTGTGTTATGTTATGGGACTTGTTGGAATGTCCGGATGGGGTCCCGAGGGATTCAGACGTGATTCCGATTGATTTCGGACCATTTTTCTTCATATTTCCATTGCTGGTTTCTGCTGATGTCCGGTGCACCAAATGTTCATTGCGATGGCGAAGTTGAGGTGCGATCGTGTATGGGAATATCTGGAGCTGAGTATTTCATCTTCGCGTTCGCAAATATTCGTCCGCGTTTGCATAGGTTGTTGGAGATTGAGCATCGCGTTCACGCAAGTATGTACTCGTTCGCGTAGTGTAGAGCTATGTTGGGTAGGTCTTCATGATTTCTTCATCGCATTCACGAGCCTGGGGCCACGTTCGCGTAGAGACTTTTCGAGGATGAGTATTTGTGCTCCGTGATCGCGAAGCGTGTTTCGCGATTGTGTATAGTATTTCAGGGGCAGTGCGTTTTTTTTCTTCGCGATCGCGATTCATTAATTTGTCTAGTGATTATAAGTACTCTATTTCGGGGGTTTCGATCATTTTAACATATTTTGAGCTATGAAGCTTGGATTGAGACGCTTTTTGAGGTGGTTTTCATCATATGGATTGTGATAAGTGTTCTCTACTCGATTTTGATTATATTTCATAAATCTATCTTCGTTTTTGGCATTTGATTGATAATTTCAAGAGAGAAATTGGGAGTTTTTGTCTAACATTTATAAAGTGAATTTTGAGTTTTGAACATCGATTCAGAGTTTGATTTGAGTGAAACTAGTCTGGTTGGACTCGTATTTGAATGAATTGTCGAATTTTTTGAGTTTTGTCTCTTAGATGCGGGCCCCATTTGACCTCTTGGTTGACCTTGGGGATTTTGAATAAAGATTCAACCTTAATTGATTAGGTTTGTTTTCTTTGGCATTATTTGATGTTCTTGGGTTACTTTTGGCTAATTTTGAGACGTTCGGAGGTTGGTATGCGCAGGATGGCATTTCTAGAGTATTGTTTGGCTTGCTCAGTATTGGATTCGGCTGGTTCGAGGTAAGTAACATTTTTAAACTTGGTGCTAAGGGTATGAACCCTTGAATATACGTGTTATGTGTTTGGTGTTGAGGTGACACACATGCTAGGTAACATGCATGTGGGCGTGCACAGTGTGAATTATGACTCGGTTGATTCTGTGGTACAATGTAGTTACCTAACCTTGTTTCTATCCATGAAATTTCTACGTGCTAGAGTAATTGAGCTGTGATCCAGGCTAGAAACCACGTTTAGGCCATATGCTTATTCTGTTGGGACCCACTGAGGTCATTTCTGTTATTGAGTTATTTGCTGAAATTACACTTATGTACTCAGTCACATTCATCATTTGCATATCATATCTCAGTCTCTGTTATCATTTGTTGTCACATCATGTTATCATTGTTTGGACATATTGGCATGCGATTTGTGAGGCCGAGAGACTGGATAGGATGATGACTGAGTGAGGCCGAGGGCCTGATTGTGAGTGATATTTATGGGATCGGGCTGCACGTCACAACATGCTTTATTGATTTATGCCATGATTGGCTTATATTAGCGCCATCCCATGCATACCAGCAACATCCAAACTGTGCACCTCCGGAGTCTGACATACCAGTAGTGAGCGTAGGTACCTACTGAGTGTGAGCGCCGAGTGATTGAGAGGACTGAGTGATTGAGCATACTGGGTGAGGTTGAATGCTCCAAGAGGATGGGCACATGAGTTTGTCACTGTGGTGCATTGCACTTGACATGAATACTTGGCATGTATGCATAGAAATGCATTTCCTCATGCTGTACGATATTGTGACATTCATGACATCACATGCACATTGACATGTAGGCATAGAGATGTATTTTCCTCATGCCATCTGATAATGAAACATCCTATCTGTTGTTGAAAGTTTTCTTGGGAAAGATCACAGTTTTCTTATATACTCACATTTTTGTGATTTCGGTGAAAGATTTAGATTTTTACTGTTATAGTTGAAAAACATGCCTATTTTTCAGTCATAGCTGCCTCTTGTTCTTGGTAGATTTAGAATTATAAATTTGTTTATGTATATTTCAAACAGATGATGTATTTATTTCATACCAGCTTTGTAAAGTCTAAATTTTAGAAGCTCATGATTTGTACTACCAGTCCTTGGGAATTTTGTATAAAAGATCAATTGTATTATCATTACTTCTCTTAGTAAATCTCATTTGAATTGGATTTTGTTAAATTGTCATACTTAGCGAGTTGGGTTAGGTGCCACCACGACTAGTTGGATTTTGGGTCATGACAAGTTGGTATCAGAGCTCTAGGTTCATAGGTTCTACGAGTCATGAGCACGTGTCTAGTAGAGTTTTGCGGATCAGTATGATGACGTCCATACCTATATTCGAGAAGCTATATGCCATTTAAGATAGATTTCCCATCTTTGTTTCCTTATCGTGCAATATTGATTCAGCTTGAAGCGTATCTCTTTGAATTCATTCCACTCACTCGTATGCGCATGTGAGCCCTAGGTATCAGATGTACATCGACGACTTGTGGGTTTCATGGATGAGGTGCGAGACGTGTTTTCTGTGTTTTGATGATGGGCCAGTCTGAAGGACTTGAGGCCCGGTTTGGACCGCAGCTTAGGCTCGGTAGTTCAGTTGTGTGAGCATGTGCTTTTGGACTTCTATGTCCAATGGTGTCCCTATGGGTGGAATTTATGGCTCGATGAGTGGTTGGATGGCTATGTGATGAGTATGACGTGATTGCAGTATGCGTTTAGATGGATTGGATATGACAAGAAGAGTTTTCTTGAGATGTGAAAAAGACTATTGGATGCTCGATTTCTTTGGATGTGTCATATAGTCTTTAGTTATGAAGGTTTTGAGAGATTCTTTCGTGTTATTTCATTTGTGGGACGGAGTAGATTTTCATGTCTTGTTGATGAGTTCAAACTCAGGAAGATTAAGTGATTGCATAGTAGTGTGGTTGTGAAAAGGTATAGAGAGATGTCAGTTTGAGGCTAAACATGTGGGTTATCACCTGCGGGGTAATCTACGAATGTGTGATCCTTATGGTGTTGTGTGGATGCTTTCTTTTCTACCAGTGGGTTATATGTGTTGCGATTTGAGTTTGGATTGGCTGAGAAAGTTGACCTGACGATCACGAGGATGAATGCAAGCTTAGCAGATGATTTGAGGTATTATATGGTTTGTGTTACATAAGCTTATGAAGGATTTAATTGAATTTCAGTGCGGGATTATGGGAGTAATAGAGCATGGTATTTGTGAGTTATCGAATGTTTTGATCTATGGCTTTGTGCCAAGTGGGGGAGTTTGATATCGACAATTTGATTGCATGGTTACGTGTTATATTGGATTCGGTCTGAGGCATACTTATGGATCAGTTATGACTTGTAGAGGCTGGTTTTGAGGGTGACTTAAGCAAGAAAATTTCTGGATGCATGGTGTATTACACTTTATGAATTTTTCGGCATAAAAAATTTATGGGTATATGAGAATCATGGAATGATTTGAATTGTTATTCGTGAAGGATGTGCAATGTGCATGGAGTAGGAATTTACTCGGATGCTTAGAGGTGTGGAACACTTATTTGGGTGTTATTATGCTAATGAGGCATAGGTCATTCGGCCGTTCAGGCAGTGCAATTGAGATCTGAGCAGAGTGGAAGACTCTCGAGAAGGTTCTGATGGATTCAAGATTTATAAGTGGCAATTGAGAATTTTCCGGATTTGTATATGGCTAGAATCTGAGATTTACATTGGATAGTGTCGAGTCTCGCGACATTTTTATATCGTTATGGATTCTATATTTCAGTATCAGGAAGGTAAAGAAAATAATTTTAGATTCGCATAAGGTCTCTTCAGAGTGGGTGTCTCGATTGTGGTACTTTTGGGGTGCTAAGAGGGAATTCAATGACTTATGGGCTGATAGCAACCTAGGAATGTCAACTCCATTCAAGGATAAGTATGAAGCTTTGAAATCTCAAAGAGGGCTTTAACAAGATGTCAAGCTAAAGAGTTGCAAAACAAGGCCATTAGAAGTGAAAATAAAGAAGTTGTTAATTGGGAGGAAGAGCTCAAGGATAAATGATATGAATTGTCTAGATATTATAATTGTTTTATGGCCCAAATTTATGTCCAAGAAGAGGAGCATTGGATCCCAAGAGACATCCTTTGAAGAAGGTCCTAGTCAGTCTATATTTGGACCAATTTGGCACCTAAAATGTGTCCAAACTTTCAGCCCATGAAGTCCTACAAAAAGCCACGTTTTTATAACATAAAAAGGACCTACTTGATATCCAAGGAGGGTACAATAAGTGTGCTAGATGTTGAGTGCAAGTTGGTGCCAAGTTGCTTGCAAATTTCCTTCAAGATTTCCAAGATTCTATATAACATTGGTTTGAGACTTTCAAGATCCTATCTTAGATTGATTTTAAGTTATTTACATATATTTTGGGACTATATTTATTGATTTCCTATGTAGTTAAGGTTATGTTTTTGTCACGACCCAAACCACAGGGCCGCGACGGGCACCCAGTGCCTTACACAACCGAGTACCAACGTAACATATCTTTCTTATCATACCATCATGGGTAAGTAGGCCAGAAGGGTCATCATGAGATAAGGGGAATACAACATATGGGAATACTAGACATAGGACGACCCAACATGATATAGAAACTTATACATGTGACATACGGGCCTATAACAACGACATGATCATTTGTATACTCAAAACCTAGGCCGATAAGGCCATAAAAGTATCCATATACATGACATTTGTCTACAAGCCTCTAAGAGTACATAAATGTCATAAAGGTCAGGACAGGGCCCCGCCATACCAATCAATACATATTCAAATCATACTGACCAATTAGGCAACTCCAGAGCAAGTGGAGTGCACCAATACCTTCCGCTGAGCTGTTAGCCTACTAGGAGAACTCTCAATCTATCTATTGGGACCCGCAGGCATGAAACGTAGCATCCCCAGGCACAAGGGACGTAAGTACAAATAAAGTACCGATTATGTAAGGCATGAAAGTAGTATATAAAAGACGTGAAAGAAACATTGAGTAAAGAACTCAACATGTAGTTCTGAATAGCTCTGCGAATCATGAAACATTTATAATGTCATGCATGTGCGTATAAATATCATACCATGCATAGGTATATGCGTACATAACATCATCAAGCCTCCGAGGGCATCCTATCATATCATCTCATCCACTGTCGGCGAAATCATCAACGTATACTAGCGGATCAGGTGGTGGTGCGTATATAACGCCTTAATCTTTCCCCATATTCCATATACATATAATATACACGTATATAACACCATATGGTCATGGGTCAATGTACATGTATAAATGAATATAATGCATAATAAAGTAAGTCAGTAAGATTTATCGAAATGTCATAAGATCAATATGCCTTCGGATAAACTTTAGTAACTTACGTATTTTTCTGATACCCATGAACAAAAGATATAATAATAGGACACATGGTGAATCAAGAACATAGGCACCCCTAATACTTCTATGAATAAAGTCATTGATGAAAGTTCCACGTTTGCATGTTTTATTTGTATCATATGGATCATGCCAAAAGAAAAGAATGGATAGCCTTAATATACCTCATGTCGTCAATGCAACTCAACAACAAGCTTATGACAACTAGCGCGCCAACCCTATAACAAAGAAATACGTGTACAACTTAGATGGCGATGGTATATCACGTATCTCAATTGATAACTCGATTCTAAAATAAAACGGGCAAAATTTCCCCCGATTTCACTGCTCCCTCAAGCCTACTATAGGAGAGATACAAACACAATACAATCAGCAACTCAAAAACAACCCAACTACAATTCGGGACCTTCAATACAACAAAACTCCCAAATATACCATAACACACCCAATCAATAAGTTATCAAGTAGCCTGAAATGCAACGACGAGCGACTATCCTACTACCCTACCACATGTGGCATTTCTCCATTCCCTTCATCCTTCCAAACTCCATAAATCAGCAGCACAATAGGCCAACACGAGTGGACTACAAAACAATACACTAAAAGTGAAATAAATCGAACTCACGGCTTCCAATCACCGTCCCGTGAGTTCTAAATATTAGGAAATGAATTTATCAACCTTCGTTGATATTTAANACAGGGCCCCGCCATACCGACCAATACATATTCAAATCATACTGACCAATTAGGCAACTCCAGAGCAAGTGGAGTGCACCAACACCTTCCGCTGAGCTGTTAGCCTACTAGGAGAACTCTCAATTTATCTATTGGGACCCGCAGGCATGAAACGTAGCATCCCCAGGCACAAGGGACGTAAGTACAAATAAAGTACCGATTATGTAAGGCATGAAAGTAGTATATAAAAGACGTGAAAGAAACATTGAGTAAAGAACTCAACATGTAGTTCTGAATAGCTCTGCGAATCATGAAACATTTATAATGTCATGCATGTGCGTATAAATATCATACCATGCATAGGTATATGCGTACATAACATCATCAAGCCTCCGAGGGCATCCTATCATATCATCTCATCCACTGTCGGCGAAATCATCAACGTATACTAGCGGATCAGGTGGTGGTGCGTATATAACGCCTTAATCTTTCCCCATATTCCATATACATATAATATACACGTATATAACACCATATGGTCATGGGTCAATGTACATGTATAAATGAATATAATGCATAATAAAGTAAGTCAGTAAGATTTATCGAAATGTCATAAGATCAATATGCCTTCGGATAAACTTTAGTAACTTACGTATTTTTCTGATACCCATGAACAAAAGATATAATAATAGGACACATGGTGAATCAAGAACATAGGCACCCCTAATACTTCTATGAATAAAGTCATTGATGAAAGTTCCACGTTTGCATGTTTTATTTGTATCATATGGATCATGCCAAAAGAAAAGAATGGATAGCCTTAATATACCTCATGTCGTCAATGCAACTCAACAACAAGCTTATGACAACTAGCGCGCCAACCCTATAACAAAGAAATACGTGTACAACTTAGATGGCGATGGTATATCACGTATCTCAATTGATAACTCGATTCTAAAATAAAACGGGCAAAATTTCCCCCGATTTCACTGCTCCCTCAAGCCTACTATAGGAGAGATACAAACACAATACAATCAGCAACTCAAAAACAACCCAACTACAATTCGGGACCTTCAATACAACAAAACTCCCAAATATACCATAACACACCCAATCAATAAGTTATCAAGTAGCCTGAAATGCAACGACGAGCGACTATCCTACTACCCTACCACATGTGGCATTTCTCCATTCCCTTCATCCTTCCAAACTCCATAAATCAGCAGCACAATAGGCCAACACGAGTGGACTACAAAACAATACACTAAAAGTGAAATAAATCGAACTCACGGCTTCCAATCACCGTCCCGTGAGTTCTAAATATTAGGAAATGAATTTATCAACCTTCGTTGATATTTAAAAGGATAAATACAGAAAGTATGCATTTTCTTAACTATTAAGTGCATTCCTAAACTAAAACTACAAAGAAAAAGAGAGGTGATATAGCGATACTTACGTCGTAGGGATCGTTTTAATGTTATCGCTTCTCGATTTCGTACCCGGGATGTTAATATCCTTTGAAACCCTAGAAGAGAGCTTATAGATATGTTTATGGATTTTCTAAGGTCGTGTTATATGGCAAAAGGAAGACAAACACGGCCTAATACCTATATATATATATCAAGTTTGGAAAAGTCAAAGAGGTGCTAGATTGGCACCCTCTCATTGGCCCNAAAGAAAAGAATGGATAGCCTTAATATACCTCATGTCGTCAATGCAACTCAACAACAAGCTTATGACAACTAGCGCGCCAACCCTATAACAAAGAAATACGTGTACAACTTAGATGGCGATGGTATATCACGTATCTCAATTGATAACTCGATTCTAAAATAAAACGGGCAAAATTTCCCCCGATTTCACTGCTCCCTCAAGCCTACTATAGGAGAGATACAAACACAATACAATCAGCAACTCAAAAACAACCCAACTACAATTCGGGACCTTCAATACAACAAAACTCCCAAATATACCATAACACACCCAATCAATAAGTTATCAAGTAGCCTGAAATGCAACGACGAGCGACTATCCTACTACCCTACCACATGTGGCATTTCTCCATTCCCTTCATCCTTCCAAACTCCATAAATCAGCAGCACAATAGGCCAACACGAGTGGACTACAAAACAATACACTAAAAGTGAAATAAATCGAACTCACGGCTTCCAATCACCGTCCCGTGAGTTCTAAATATTAGGAAATGAATTTATCAACCTTCGTTGATATTTAAAAGGATAAATACAGAAAGTATGCATTTTCTTAACTATTAAGTGCATTCCTAAACTAAAACTACAAAGAAAAAGAGAGGTGATATAGCGATACTTACGTCGTAGGGATCGTTTTAATGTTATCGCTTCTCGATTTCGTACCCGGGATGTTAATATCCTTTGAAACCCTAGAAGAGAGCTTATAGATATGTTTATGGATTGTCTAAGGTCGTGTTATATGGCAAAAGGAAGACAAACACGGCCTAATACCTATATATATATCAAGTTTGGAAAAGTCAAAGAGGTGCTAGATTGGCACCCTCTCATTGGCCTATTTTCCGATGCTTATATCTTTTTATCTGGATGTCGTCTGAATGAACGGTTAAGAGCGTTGGAAACTATATTCCAAGACCTTAAAATCGGTATATAATATGTCCCAAAAGAGACTCATCTATCACACGAAAGTTATTTCTCAAAAAGCTCTGTTACAAGGAAAGTCCTTAGTCGGTTTTTTCGCAAATTAAATCCGACTTTTCCCAAACTATATATTTTATATCCAAACATCATATAAGTAATATTATGACTTTAAACCTATTTAAATCATGATTAATAAGTATCATATTCATTATACATCACCTTGAGCCGCACAGGGTGTGACAATCTCCCCCCTTAGAAACATTCGTCCTCGAATGTTAAACACCCAGAGATCTATAAACGTTTTGGCAGAATCTCCTCTATAACGATACTACTACTAACCTGTCAGAAAGAAAACCCAAAAACATAAAGCCACACAGGGCCACAATCATCAATAACACCAATGGCCTCACACGACCAATGACAACAACCAACATAAGAATCAAGTACCATATACGTCCCTAAATGCTGTGATGTCTCAGTCCGATCCTCCTCCAGAAGCGGAAACAAGTGAGGATACCTAAACTTCATGTATTCTTCAGCTTCCCAAGTCATTTCCTCCACATTCTTGTTCCTCCAAAGTACTTTAACTGAAGCTACGTCCTTAATTCTCAATCTCCGAACTTGTCTATCTAGTATATCAATGAGAGCTTCCTCATATGATAGCTGCTCTGTGACCTAAACATCGTCAACTGGAATGACCCTAGAAGGATCTCCAATACACTTGCGGAGCATAGAAATGTGAAAAATTGGATGTACTGACTCCAAATTGGAAGGCAACTCTAACTCATATGCTACCTGGCCTACTCTGTGAATGATCTTATAAGGTCCAATGTACCAAGGGCTAAGCTTTTCTTTCTAACCGAATCTCATAACGCCTTTCATCAGTGATACCTTTAGGAATACCCAGTCATCTACCTGAAACTCCAAGTCTCATCGTCGATTATCTGCATAGGACTTCTGATGACTCTGAGTTGCTAATAGCCTTTCCCGTATAAGCGTAATCTTCTAAACTGCATGTTGTAGCAACTCTGGTCCTACTAACTTAGTTTCCCCAACCTCGAACCTTCCGATAGGTGACCTACACTTTCGTCCGTAAAGAGCTTCATATGGAGACATCTGGATGCTTGAATGATAGCTATTATTATATGCGAACTCAATAAGTGGAAGATGATCATCCCAGCTACCCCTGAAGTCCATCACACAAGCCCGTAGCATAAACTCCAGTGTCTGAATAGTACGCTCTTGACCATCTGTCTGGGGATGAAATGTCGTACTAAGACTTACCTGAGTCCCCAATCCTTTTTGGAAGGACCTCTAGAAATTAGCTGTAAACTAGCACCTCTATCTGAGACAATAGATATAGGGACATCATGAAGTCGTATTATCTCCTTAATGTAAAGCCTTGCATAATCCTCTACTGAATACGTAGTCCTGAGAGTACATAAATGTCGGTACAGGGCCCCGCCATACCGACCAATACATATTCAAATCATACTGACCAATTAGGCAACTCCAGAGCAAGTGGAGTGCACCAACACCTTCCGCTGAGCTGTTAGCCTACTAGGAGAACTCTCAACCTGTCTATTGGGACCCGCAGGCATGAAACGCAGCATCCCCAGGCACAAGGGACGTAAGTACAAATAGAGTATCGAGTATGTAAGGCATGAAAGTAGTATATAAAAGACATGAAAGAAACATGGAGTAAAGAACTCAACATGTAGTTCTGAATAGCTGTGCGAATCATGAAAAATTTATAATGTCATGCATATGCGTATAAATGTCATAACATGCATACGTATATGCGTACATAATATCATCAAGCCTCTGAGGGCATCCCATCATATCATCTCAGCCACTGTGGATGAAATCATCAACGTATACCAGTTGATCAGGTGGTGGTGCGTATATAATACCTTAACCTTTCCCCACATCCCATATATATATATAATATACGCGTATATAATGCCATATGGTCATGGGTCAATGTACATGTATAAATGAATGCAATGCATAATGAAGTAAGTCAGTAAGATTTCTCGGAATGTCATAAGATCAATATGACTTCAGATAAACTTTAGCAACTTACATATTTTTCTGATACCCATGAACAAAAGATATAATAATAGGACACATGGGGAATTAAGAATATAGGCACCCCTAGTACTTCTATGAATAGAGTCATTGATGAAAGTTCCGCGTTTGCACGTTTCATTTGTATCATATGGATCATGCTAAAAGGAAAGAATGGATAGCCTTAATATACCTCATGTCATCAATGAAACTCAACAACAAACTTATGAAAACTAGCGCGCCAACCCTATAACAAAGAAATATGTGTATAACTTAGATGGCGATGGTATATCACGTATCTCAAATGATAATTCGATTATAAAATAAAACGGGCAACATTTCCCTTGATTTCACTGCTCCCTCAAGCCTACTATAGGATATATACAAACACAATACAATAATCAACTCAAAAACAACCCAACTACAATTCGGGACCTTCAACACAACATAACTCCCAAATATACCATAACACACCCAATCAATAAGTTATCAATTAGCCTGAAATGCAACGACGAGCGACTAGCCTACTACCCTACCACATGTGGAGTTTATCCATACAATTCACTCTTCCAAACTCCATAAATCAGCAGCACAATAGGCCAATACGAGTGGACTACAAAATAGTACACTAAAAGTGAAATAAATCGAACTCACGGCTTCCGATCACCGTCCCGTGAGTTCTAAATATTAGGAAATGAATTTATCAACCTTTCTTAATATTTAAAAGCATAAATACAGAAAGTATTCATTTTCTTAACTATTAAGTGCATTCCAAAACTAAAACTACAAAGAAAAAGAGAGGTGATATAGCGATACTTACGTCGTAGGGATCGTTTTGATGTTATCGCTTCTCGATTTCGTGCCCGGGATGTTAATATCCTTTGAAACCTTAGAAGAGAGCTTATGGATATGTTTATGGATTGTCTAAGGTCGTGTTCTATGGAAAAATGAAGATAAACACGGCCTAAGACCTATATATATCAAGTTTGGAAAAGTCAAAGAGGTGCTATCTTGGCACCCTCTCATTGGCCCATTTTGCGACGCTTATATCTTTTTATCTGGATGTAGTCTGAATGAAAGGTTAAGAGAATTGGAAACTACATTCCAAGACCTTTAATTTTGTATATAATATGTCCCAAAATAGACTCATCTAGCACACGAAAGGTATTACTCAAAAAGCTTCGTTACAAGGCAAATCCTTAGTCGGTTTTTCCGCAACTTAAATCCGACTTTTCTCAAACTTTATATTTCAATCCAAACATTATATATAGTTATATTATGACTTTAAATATATTTAAATCATAATTAATAAGTCTCATATTCATTATACATCACCTTGGGACGCACAGGGTGTAACAAATTTCCTTTTTCCTAAAATTGTTGGAATTACTTTCCAAGAATGACTTGGTTTTTGCTTCCTAGTATTTCCCTTTTCCTAAGGTAGTTAGACTTGTTGTCCAAAGTAGTTTAGGACTTTATTTACTCAAAATTTTAGCCTTAATTTCGTTACCCCCTCTTACCTATATAAAGGGGTGTCTTCTTTGTTTTTAGAGATAGATTATTATAGACAATATCAATAAATATTATGAGATTCTTCTTGCACTCTTGTGTGTGGATACTCTTGAATTTATTCTTCAACCTTCAAGACTCAACTTAAGGTGGTAAGATAAATTCTTAGAAATCTTAGATCACTTCTTGGTATTCAAGAAAGGTGATAAGTTTAGGCTTATTGTTGTTGTTGTTATTCTAAAGGGTCGGGTTTCAAAATCTATCTCTTATTTTTAATCTCTATCAAAGGCGACTAGTTCTTCGTTAGCTAATTGTTATTGTTAGGATTCAACTTCAAGAATAAACTTCTTGAATTCAAAACACTCTTTCTTGAATTCAATCTATGTTTAATTTCCATTTTTTTTGTTTCTTTATTTTCTTTTAGCTTTCGCACGTTTCTTGATTTTTTTGTTTTTCTTTAATAATTCTTGGACCCTTATTGTGCTGTTATCAAGTGGTATCATAGAGTAGGATAATTAAGATTTCAATATTGATAATCTTGGAAGGTTATTGAGCAAAAAAACCAAAAACTAAAATGAAAATCAGCCCCAAAAAAGTATTATTGTTCATTATTATTTTTAGAATTCAAGTATTATTTTGTTTCCAAGTCAAGAAAGTAAACAAGGAGAGGGGATACTTGTTCTTGAAGATTAAGAAAATTTCATTCCTTATTCTTGTGGGTTTTGTGTTTCCTAAATTCTTTCCTTTTGTTTGCTCCTACTAACCAATTCCTATTCTTCCTAAGTTTAGTCATTCACTTTTCTTTCTTTTTCTATTTTCTCATTCTTATCACTAAGGTTGTGACTAGTAAGGTTTATTAATAAATCTAAAGATTAACGACCAAGGGTTGCTTTGAGTGAAAAAAGGCAAGAGAGGTGAGAACATTAGAGGGAAAAATGCAAATTTGAAAGATACATGTTTCTTCTAATATTTGTCAAGATGTCTCAAGCAAGTAGTTATGATGAAAGGAGGCGAGCTATGACTCAACAACTTGAAAATTCCGACTTACAGTATACCGAATGGAAGGAAGACAATGGTAAAGTTATTTTTCAAACAAGAGCTAAAGTGATGTCTGCGATTTGTGCCCTTAGAATTGACAAAGAGTTTGGCTATAACTCAATGAACACTTATATGGTTGAGAAATTGAACTTGCCTCGTGTTGAGTATATTGAACCCTACATGTTGAGAGGATTAAAGGTAGATAAAAGAGTGCTATTACTATTCTCTATTGGAAGGTATGAGGATGCGATCTGGTGTGATGTGATTCCCATGAATAATTATATTATCTTATTGGGAAAGACATGGTATGCCTACATAAGAGCTTAATATAACATAGAAAAAATAAATACTCTTTTGAGGTTAACGGGAAGAAACTCATTCTTGGACCTTTGACCCCCTCACAAATTTATGAAGATAAAAAGAGTGTTAAAGAGAATATGGAAAAATATTAGAGAAAAAAGAATGAGAGGAGTAAGGGAGTGCATGTTGACATACCAAGAGAGGAAAGAGGAGATGTTTTGTTGAGTGAAGAGAGTGGGATGTCAAGGGAGGAAAAGAGTAAAGTTGAGAGAAAAGAAAAGAGAGATGGCCATGAGATAGAAAAAAGTTGTGAGGTAGAGAGAAAAAAAGAAGAAGGTTTGAGCGAAGAAAAAGAAGAAGACCTTGGTGAGAGAAAAGAGGCTAAGTGTGAGGAAAATGCTAGTCTTGTGATAAAAGCCAAAGAGAGTGTAAGAAAGAAAAAATATTTCTTTACTTCCTAACCCATTAACTCTTTCTTGTAGTTCTTGTAATTTTGTGCAACCAAGTGTTGAAAGACCATTTGAAAGGGGATGTGAGGTGCAAGAGATGGTGGCAAAGGATCCAATTGGATTCCAATATGAATTTGGTGAAATCAATTCTTGTTGGATGGTGGAAGATAAAAGCTTGGTCAAATTCTTTGTTATTGAACCTTTGGTCTATTTTAATCCTTATTTACAGGTTTATTCCCTAAAAGCATTGCTAAGCTGGAAACATTTCATAAAAGAATACAAAGTGATGATGTTCCATTGGTAAATAAGTCCAGGTATGGTATGTATAATTGGTTTATTTACATTCTTGGCCTTTCTAGAACACCTAAGATATTTTTGGAGGTAATTAACTTGATTCTTATGTTGGTGACTTTATAATTTTTTTGAATGATGATATTTTGATGCATATCAAGTCATTAACTATAATATCTAAGTTCAAGTGCAAAAGTAATTTTCTTCCTTTTGAAATTGAGTATAACATATATAATTATGTATTCCAACTTGGTGGAAAGAGACATGAAATTGAGGAGAAGAGGCTTGCGAATAAGTTAAATATTTCTTCTTCTCTTATTCAAGTGTCTAATGAGTTTTAATGCGATAAATTGCTAGAATATGATTTTTGTTGTGTGATGGAGAGTCATTCTTCAAGTCATGTTGATTGTGATCTTGTAAAAGTGTTTGCTACTAGTAATGAGGATATGCATGATTGTTGTGGCGCTAGTGATCAAATACTTTTTCATGAACTTATCTATTACTCTTTCTGTGATAGTTTGAGAAATTGTTTAGAATCTATTGATGTTGGGGATATTATTAATGAGAGTTATAATCATGAACTTGAATGTATTGAAACTTTTATTTTGGGAATTATGGGTTCTTCTAACCTTCTTGAGAATTTATGTACTTCTTTGAATAACTTAGATGTAGAAGAATCTATGGGATTTGTAATTGATATTTGGCTATATCATAAAAGTATCTTATTTGATACATGTGGTAGAGATAATTGTATTAAATGGATGCATGGTCAAACTTTTGTAATTAGTTTTGGCATGCACATGTTTGGACTACCTTATTGACAAGATCGAATTGCAAGTTTCATTGCATAGTGCATCTAAGAGAGGTTTTTATTGTACTGATCTACGTATGCATAAATTTTATTGGAATGATGATATCCATATGATTTATAAGGGAGTATTTACACCTATTAGGCTTAATTCGATTAAGTGGACACATGGTCACTATCTTGTTTTATTCCTACCATTTTGTCAAATTAGTGGATGCCATTTACAAGTGGCTGTCTTATTTTTTCTTGCAAGGTTCTAATAGATTCAAGATTTATAGGTGGCAATTGAGAATTTTCCGGATTTGTATATGGCTAGAATCTGAGATTTACATTGGATGGTGTCGAGTCTCGCGATATTTTTATATCGTTATGGATTCTACATTTCAGTATCAGGAAGGTAAAGAAAATAATTTTAGATTCGCATAAGGTCTCTTCAGAGTGGGTGTCTCGATTGTGGTACTTTTAGGGGTGCTAAGAGGGAATGCAACGACTTATGGGCTGATAGCAACCTAGGAATCTCAACTTCATTCAAGGATAAGGATGAAGCTTTGAAATCTCAAAGAGGGCTTTAACAAGATGTCAAGCTAAAGAGTTGCAAAACAAGGCCATTAAAAGTGCAAATAAAGAAGTTGTTAATTGGGAGGAAGAGCTCAAGGATAAAGATTATGAATTGTCTAGATATTATAATTGTTTTATGGCCCAAATTTATGTTCAAGAAGAGGAGGATTGGATCCCAAGATACATCCTTTGAAGAAGGTCCTAGTCAGTTGACTTTTGGACCAATTTGGCACCTAAAATATGTCCAAACTTGCAGCCCATGAAGTCCTACATAAAGTCATGTTTTTATAACATATAAAGGACTTAATTGATGTCCAAGAAGGGTACAATAGGCGTGCTAGATGTTGAGTGCAAGTTGGTCCCAAGTTGCTTGCTAATTTCCTTCAAGATTTCCAAGGTTTCCAAGATTCTATCCAAGATTGGTTTGGGACTTTCAAGATCCTATCCTAGATTGGTTTTAAGTTATTTCCATATAATTTGGGACTATATTTATTTCTTTCCTATTTATTTAAGGTTATGTTTTTCTTTTCCTAAGATTGTTGGAATTACTTTCCAAGAATGACTTGATTTTTGCTTCCTAGTAGTTTCCTTTTCCTAAGGTAGTTGGACTTGTTGTCCAAAGTAGTTTAGGACTTTATTTCCTTACTTTTTAGCCTTAAGTTAGTGACCCCCTCTTACCTATATAAAGGGGTGTCTTAGTTGTTTTAAGAGATAGATTATTATAGATAATATCAATAAACATTGTGAGATTGTTCATTCACTCTTGTGTGTGGCTACTCTTGAATATATTCTTCAACCTTCAAGACTCAACTTAAGGTGGTAAGATGAATTCTTAGAAATATTAGATCACTTCTAGGTATTCAAGAAAGGTGATAAGTTTAGGCTTATTGTTGTTTTTGTTGTTCTAAAGGGTCGAGTTTCATAATCTATCTCTTATTTTTAATCTCTATCAAAGGAGATTAGTTCTTCGTTAGCTGATTATTGTTGTTAAGATTCAACTTCAAGAATAGACTTCTTGAATTCAAGAAACTCTTTTTTGAATTCAACCTATCTTTAATTCCGTCATTTTTTTTATTTATTTTCTTTTAGCTCCCGCACGTTTCTTGATTTTCTTGTTTTTCTTTAATAATTATTGGACCCCTATTGTGCTATTATCATGGGCCTTAGGGCGTATGATTTTATGCGAGGATATCTTGTGGCGAGCCTTGGGTAAGTATTGTGGTGTTCGGGCAAGGAGAAGTGTCAACTTGAGGGTACTTCGTAAGGAACTCGGAGAAATAGGACAGTTTGGTAGTAGGTTGGATCAGCATGGTAATGGATGTGATCGGTTCTTTGGGTACTTATGAAGTGGTGAGTCTCTATAGGTGTTTGTGGAAATACTCTTAGGTTTGGCAACCTGCGTGGCTTGGTTGGGTTAGAGAGATTCAGTTTTGATGGCTTCGTTATGTAAAATGGGTTTCGAAGAGTTCTCTGTAACACCCCGGAAAATTTCAAAGTACTTAAGTATAAGGCATGGTAAAATTTGCAAAAAAAACAATATTTCATGGTGCCGAACTAGGCTTACGTGTTTGAGGATGATAGAAATTCTTCGCAGCGAGCTTGCTCGTCGCGGCTCGGACTTTTTGGGTTGAACAATGCATAGGAAAGTAAAGGAAACTTTTTGCCGAAAAAGTGCGTTTATATGGTCCATTTTGCGACCGCATAATCACTCTGCGGGCCGCATAATGGCCGCAGAAGTGAGCAGGAGAGGGCCATTCTGGAAGCAGCTATGCGGTCGACTATGCGACCGCATAACAGTTATGCAGAATGCATAGTGACCGCATACAGAGGCAGTTCTTTTGGTTATTTTTTAACCAATTATGCGACCGGTATGCGGTCCGCATATCGATTATGCGATCGCATACCTTGTTCCGGAGCTCCATTTTTGGATTTTTAAAATCCGACCCTATTTCATTAAATACACTCTTTGGGCCATTGTTTTGAGCTATAATCTGACATTTTAGAGTGAGAGAGAGTGCCCTAGAGTGAGAAGGTGTTCTTCAATAATTGTTCTTCAATTCTTGCTCAAGTTTTGGAAGATTAAGAAGGGAAGATCACTAGGTCTTCATCGTAAAGGTAAGATTCTACACCCTAAACCCTAATTTCGAAATGTTTTGAAAATGTGTAATTAGCAAGATAAATTTTTGGCATGAGAGTTATTTATCTTACATGTATGTGTTATCAAAGGGTGTAGGAATATTGTTCAGCTAAGAATGGTAAAGACTGGGTTGTGGGATGATGGAATCCTCCATAAAAGGGCCTTGAAACCTTAATGCACACCTAATGTTTGATAAATGCTCAAATGAGCTAGAACCATAATTATCTTCCTAATTTTGGTCCAATTTATTATATTTCTAAAATAGATTGAAGTTACTAAGAATTCTGGAACGTTTTAGAGTTTAAGGAAGCTCAATTGAGGTATGTTGGCTTAACTCTTCTTTAAGAATTGGAATTCCCAATATCCTTGTAAGTTTCGAAATGTTGATTATAAATGGAGTATTCCGATAAGTTTTGTGTTGAAGAAATATGTTCAATTCATGTTTCAAATGCTCTTATCATATTGCATTATAAATTGAGGATGTGTCCCAAACTATGGATTATGTATCCACATGTTATAATTTCTAGTCGTGATTTATGTGAAAGTTATTATGCTAAGTTGTGTAGAGATTGTGATACACCTCCACCCACATACATTGGGGTGAGGCGGCACGACCACTTTTTGTGGGGATTATGGTATAGGGATAGTGATTATGATACACCTCCACTTGCATATATATTGGGGTGAGGCGGCATGACCGTTTTGTATAGGGATTATGGTATTGTGGGACTACACCTTCACCCGCTTACATAGGGGTGAGGCGGTATGACCGCTTTGTGTATAGTTTTGGTATTGTTGTGGCACCACAACCCGCATACATTGGGGTGAGGCGGCATAGCAACTTTGTGTTGGTATTGGTATCGTTGATGCATTTCCACCCGCATACATTGGGGTGAGAAGGCATAGCCGCTTTGTGTATGTTCTTGGTATTGTAGTTATACATCCACCCGCATACACTGGGGTGAGGCAGCAGGGCCGCTTGAGTAGAGTTGTGGTATTGTACATACACTTCCACCTGCATACATCACGTGAGGCGGTGGGGCCCCTTTGTGTGAAGATGGTTACAGATGATCTCATCTTAAATACTATAAATGTTATTGATAGCTCTTAATAAGCTTGCTCTGGTTTAAATGGTTATCTATATTATACTATTTCCGCATTGGTTCATCATATTCATCTTGTATTTCTGAATTCTTAAATTGGTGTTTAGTTTTCATACTAGTACTATTCGACAGTACTAACGTCCCTTTTGCCGGGGGCGCTGCATCTTTAAATGGATGCAGGTGGTTCCACAGCAGGAGATATTGATCAGTGATAGCAGTACACCTTCTTCCCAGCTGACTTGGTGAGCCCCACTTCATCCCGGGGTCATGTATCTTTTGTTCTTTGTGTATTCTGTTTGAGGTATAGCCGGGGCCTTATTGCCGGCATTATCATTGTACTCATATTTATCTATAGAGGCTCCGTACACATAAGTGAAGGTTGTGTATTAGTGCTGGGAAAGACAAACTATGCTATGTTGTGGTTGTATTACTTGTCCATTTGAGACTTTACAAATGGTGAAACTTATGGTAAGAAATTGGTAATTGCAAATATGACCACTTTATTGTTTAATTAAGGAAAACATATTCTCTTTATTCATGAATGAGTTTGGGTAGAAGCAATCTAACATGCTTGCTCGGCCGGGTTCGCTCGGTTGAGCGTCGGTCACGCTCCTCGATTTTGGGGCGTGACATTCTCGATGGTTTCTATCACAGTTGAGATATATATTTCCTACCGGCGTAAGGAGCATGTTGCGTATTGTAATTATTTTCTGGATGGGATCAAATGGAAGGTTTCTGACTAATCGGGTATGTATTCTACTAGTGACTCAGAGTTGATTATGAGATTCTTGTACTTTTCATATGATGGCATGATAAATGCGGTGTGTTGTCATAGATCATTTTTGAAGGGAAGGTCAAGAATCCTTAGACAATATGGACGGTTTTCAATGACTAGATGAATGCTATTACTACTTGGTATTTCCCGAGAAAGCTGCGCATTTTAGAAGGCGCACTATGTTTTGACTTACGGATGTTTCATTAGTATTGCGATACTTGCTTGGTTGGTTGACTGCTAATGTTCAGATTTTGTTATATGGCATGGAAGAAATATAGAAGTATTTCTCGTGGGGATGATTATGTATGAGAGATGTGTTAGTCATTCGAGTGGTGGAGTTGGGATCCACTATGGTGATTTATGTATTATGTGGAGTTGGGAGACTGGCAGTTCTCAGAATAGATTGTTTCGGGGTTTGGGACTGTGAAGAGGTGTCCAAAGTTAATTAGATAGTAGTACGTGATATGGTTAGGTCATTTTGGACTTTTGGAGGGCCATTTATCCATTTGGGGATGACCAAAGTTTATTTGGGGTCCATTGGTAGTCCCGAGGGAGATGTACATTCTACATCGGGTCAGATTTGTTGACTCAGAACTATTATTGTTGAGGGGTGAGACATTCGGTTAGAGTTGAGCTTGTTCATGTTGTGATATGTTCTATGTGATATGTTCTATGTGTTACTCTTCTATGCTACGGGGGGTGGTGATTCGTTAGTTATATGCACACATGGTGTGGTTCTATTTGGGCTTTGTAGCGGAATTTGAGCGAGATAGTTATTGGTGTCGAATAATTGATTGCGTCTTAGTTATGGTCTTTCCGGGTCGTGGTCTAGTGTGTTATTTTCTTCTCTATGGTTATGTTCATGCACTTGTGTACTTGATGTTGAATTGTCTGTAGTTGTTAATTTTGAGTATTGGGACTCGAGGTATTTCATATGGATCGGTGTTTGGATGGATCACGTATTGTAGCGTTGTTATGATGGGATATGATCCTTAGTGATAGATTCATGTGTTTTGGTTCTACTATGTGTGATGGGTTCGTAGCATTACGGTTGTGGTGGTACTTGTTGAGCTTGCCGTACGATTCTATCATTTGATTCATTTTCTATGTTTGAGTACATTTGAGTTGTAGCTTATTGGTGCACAAATTGCATAATGTGTGGCTTTAGGTAGTATTTGTGTGGCATGCCAGTAGAGTAGCTTGCATTTGATGAGATAAAGTCTTTGGGCATGAAGTGATTGCTATCGAACTTGATTACAGTGTGTCTGTGAAGTAATATCGGAGGTCAGCTTAGAATTCAGGCTATGGTTCTGGTTAGAAGAGAGAGCTACATCACTTGTTGATCCGATGAGTGGCTATGCATTCCTGCGTGTTTCATTCATCATCGGTAGTGTACAAAGATTTTGAATGAGGTTTTATTTGATATGAGGTTTATTATCGGTATTGGGTTTGTTTTGAGCAGCTATTGTGATTGGAATTATTACTGCGAGTATGCGAGTTGTGTGGTATATAATATGATTACATCATGGGCTATGGTTATGTCTTGAATAGCTTGTTCAGAATTATATAATGTGTAGATACGAGATTCGGGTCTTGTAAGGAAATTTGGATGTTGGAAATTGGGCTCTAAGGGTTATAGACTAAGGTTAAAGTATTGATCTTCAGTTATGTTGTGTTGTTAGGATTATATGGAATAGGGTGACATGGGATCACCCCTGGGTATGATATGGTAAGGTTACACGGCGATTTCATGGCTTTGAAACCACTCTGGACACGGTCGAGGTCGAATGTATGTTAAAGGGGGGAGAATGTAACGACTTGACCGGTCATTTTGAGAATTTTCACTTCTCTCGGTAGTTGGAGGGCATGAGTAGCTTTGTATGATGTATTATGACTTGCGCGTGTCGTCGGTTTTGGTTTTCAGGCTATTCAGAATTTGATTTAGAAGAACGATTCTCAACTAGGAAGCTTTAAGTTGGAAGAGTTGACAAAGTTTGACTTTTGAGTATTTAACCTTGAATTAGAGTTTTGATGATTTTGTTAGGTCCGAATAGTGATTTTGGACTTAGGCGTATGCCCGGATTTGGATTTGGATATTTCTAGAAGGTTTCTGCACTATTTGGCGAAACTGGCAATCTGAAGGTTTCCGATGTTCATAGGTTTGACTGGGAGTTGACTTTGATGATATAGGGTTCGGATTGTGGTTTCGGGAATTGGGATAGCTTCTTTATGTCATTTGGGACTTGTGTGAAAAATGTGAGTTCATTTCGAGGTGATTTGATAAGGCTCAGCATGAGTTTTGGAAGTTGATAAATTCAAAGTTCATTAAGTTCGATTTGAGGCGTGATTCATGGTTTTGATGTTGTTGTGCGTGAATTGAGACCTCCAGTAGGTCTGTGGTATGTTATGGGACTTGTTTGAATGTCCGGACGGGGTCCCAAGGGGCTCAGACGTGATTCAGATTGATTTTGGACCATTTTTCTTCATATTTGCATTGTTGGTTTCTGCTGATGTTTGGTGCACCAAATGTTCTTAGAGATCATGAAGTTGGAGGTGTGATCGCGTAGGGGAATATCTGGAGCTGAGTATTTCTTCTTCGCGTTCGCGTAGGTTGCTAGAGATTGAGCATCGCGTTCGCGCAAGTGTGTACACGTTCGCGTAGAGACTTTTTGAGGCTTAGCATTTCTGCTTCGCGATCGCGAAGCTTGTTCCACGATCGTGTATAGTATTTCAGGTGCAATGCATTTTTATTCTTCACGATCATGATGGTATTTCCGCGATCGCGATTTATTAATTCGTCCAATGATTATAAGTACTCTATTTCAGGCGTTTCGACCATTTTTACATATTTGGAGCTATGAAGCTCGGATTGAGACGATTGTTGAGGCGATTTTCTCCATATGGACTGGGGTAAGTGTTCTCTACTTGATTTTGATTTTATTTCATGAATCTATCTTAGTTTTTGGCATTTGATTGATAATTGCAAGAGAGAAATTGGGGGGTTGTTGTCTAAAATTTCATAAAGTGATGTTTTGAGTTTTGAACATTGGTTCAAAGTCGGATTTGAGTGAAACTAGTATGGTTGGACTCGTAATTTAATGGGTTGTCAAATTTTGTGAATTTTGTTGGGTTCCGAGGTGCGGGCCTAGATTTGATTGTTTGGTTGACTTTGGGGCTTTGGAATAAAGAATCAACCTTTATTGACTAGGTTTGTCGCCTTTAGCATTATTTGATGTTCTTGAGTTAATTTTGGCTAGTTTTGAGCAATTCGGAGGTCGGTACGCATGAGATGGAATTTCTAGAGTATTATTTGGCTTGCTCAGTATTAGATTCGGCTTGTTCGAGGTAAGTAACATTTCTAAACTTGGTACTAAGTGTATGAACCACTAAATATACGTGTTATGTGTTTGGTGTTGAGGTGACACACATGATAGGTGACGGGCGTGTCGGCGTGCACCGTGTGAATTATGACTCGGTTGATTATGTGGTACTGTGTAATTACCTAACTTTGTTTCTATCCATGAAATTTCTACATGCTAGAGTAATTGATCTATGATCCATACTAGAAACCATGTTTAGGCTATATACTTATTCTGTTGGGACCCACTGAGGTCATTTCTACTGTTGAGTTATTTTCTTAAATTGAACATATGTACTCAGTCACATTCATCATTTGCATATCATATCCCAATCTCTGTTATCATTGTTTGGACATATTGGTATGAGATTTGTGAGGTCGAGAGACTGGAGAGGATGATGACTGAGTGAGGCCAAGGTCTTGATTGTGAGTGATATTTATGGGATCGGGCTGCATGCCGCATCAAGCTTTATATTAGAACTTGGGCAGGATCCGACCCTCCGGAGTCTGATATACAAGCAGTGAGCATATGTATCTATTGAGTGCAAGTACCGAGTGCGAGTGTCGAGCGCGAGTGCCGAGTGATTGGGAGGACAGAGTGACTGAGATGACTGAGTGACTGGGAGGATTGAGTGATTGAGAGGAATGAGTGATTGAGCATGCAGAGTGAGGCTGACTTCTCTGAGAGCATGAGCACATGAGTTTATCACTGTGGTGCATTGCACTTGACATGCATACTTCGCACGTAGGCATAGAGGTGCAGTTCTTCATGTTGTACGGTATTTTGACATTCATGACTTCATATACACATTGACATGTAGGCATAGAGATGTACATTCCTCATGTCAGCTAATAATGAAACATTCTATCTGTTGTTGAAAGTGTTTTTTGAAAAGATCACAGTTTTTCGATATACGCATATTTTGGTGATTTCGGTGAAAGATTTGGGTTTTTATTGTTATACTTGAAAAGCTTGCCTATTTTCCGTAACTGTGAACAAGCTGAGCATTATATCCTTGAGTTATTTATTGTACTATTTTTATTATGTTGTTATGAGTTGTTGTTGGTTATTGGTGTTAGCTTACCTAGCGGGTTGGGTTAGGTGCCATCACGACTAGTTAGATTTTGGGTCGTGACAATCTCGCATTTTATCTCGGGATGTGATGACCCGATAGGTCATTTCGAGTTTTAGCCTTCATTTCTGTGTTTCAAGACATCGAATAGTTTTTTTAGTATTCCTCGATTTGCGTGCGTAGTCTGTGTCTTTTGCCAAAAATTGTTTATGTGAAAAATTGAATAAAATGTGAATTTTAGCCTTGAAAATGATTTGAGTTGACTACAGTCAATATTTTGTATAAATGGACCCAGATCAATGTTTGGACAGTCTTGGTGGGTCCGTATCGTGATTTGGGACTTGGGAGAATGCCCGGAATTGAATTTAAAAGTCGCTAACTTGATTTAACGTGATTTGTTGAAACTAGTAATTTGAAGGTTTAAAGAATTTCTAAATTGGACCGTAGGTTGACTTTATTGCTACCGGGTTTGGATTTCGGTTTCGGAACTTGGTATAAATTCATTTCACTAGTTATGATTTGTCTGTAATATTTGATTCAAAACGGAGTTGATTTGACGTGATTCAGACGTTCGGTTGTAAATTTGAGAGCTCTTAGTTTCTTTGAAAATTTCATATATTTTGATGTACGATTCGTGGTTCTAGGTGTTTTTGTGGCGTTTTGATCATGCGAGCGAGTTCGTATAATGTTGTTACACTTGTTTCCATGTTTGGTTTGGAGCCCGAGGGGCTCGAGTGAGTTTCAGATATGTTTCAGATGAATTCAGTTAAGGTTGGAATAACTAGTGCACTTCGGTACTGGTGCTCTGCTGCAGATCTCGCATTTGCGAGGTTTGGCTTGCAATTGCGAGCCTCGCTTTTGCGAACAAGTGTTCGAATTTGCGAGCCTGGGCTAGATTGGGTGGCTTTGCATTTGCGAGGATTATGTTTGCATTTGCGAACTATCAGTGATCGCAATTGCGATCTCAGAGTCGCATTTGCGACTCAGTAGTCCTTGAGCTGTCTTTGCATTTGCGAAGAAATGATCCGCATTTGCAAAGTTTGGGAGTTCACATTTGCGACCTTTTTGGCCCTGAGACAGGTTTTGCATTTGTGGCTGTTGTCTTGCATTTGCGATGTTCACGCGAATAAGACATCGGAATTGCGACATCCGCAGTTTGGTAAAAGAGGGGGAAAACGAGACTTAGCTCATTTTTCACAATTTCTCAACCCTAAACACCATAGAGGTGATTTTCCACGAGACTTTTCTTGCCAAATTCATTAGTAAGTAACTTTAAACCATTTCCTTTCAATTACCCATTACATTTCATGAGATTTCAACATCAAATCTAGGATTTCCATGGTAGAAATTAGGGATTTGGGTAGAATTAAGGATTTTTGTTAAATTGAGATTTAGACCTCGAATTTGGGTCGGATTTCAAAACAAATCATATAACCAGGCACGGGGGTGAATGGGTGATTGAGTTTTGGTCCTAATCTCGAGTTTTGACCAAGCGGTCACCGGGTTGACTTTTGTTGACTTTTCTTTTCAAACTTATTAAAGATTGAATCTTTTTCACCCGTGGGTCGTTTCTAAAGCTTATTTTAAATTGTTTGAACTATATTTGGTTTGATTTGATTGGTTCCGAGGCTAATTCTGGAGGCATAGCCCCGGTTGATCTTTGATTTGATTGCGTAGCGAGGTAAGTGTTGTGGTTAACCTTGACTTGAGGAATTCAGACTTGTTGGTCTATATGCTACGTGTTTTATGTGTAGGAACAACATATATATGAGGTGATGAGTACTTATACGCTGTTATTGGGTTAAGGCATGCGATTGGAACTTATTTCCTTGTATTTTATTGCTTTGCTAATTATGATATCCATGCTTATGTTAGGTTATTACTTCTTTGATTATTCATTTCATAATTATTGCTTATTTCATAGTTGCTGAATATTTTTTTGAAGTTGAAGTTGGGTATCATGGCACCATATTTGACGTTAAATTTATTCTTTGCATTAGTTATTACTCGAATTCATATCATTGTTATTACACGGTGAGGAAGAGAGTAAAAACACGAAGGGTGATGCCGTGCCATTTCATTTTCATTATCATGATTACATGGTGAGAAAGAGAGTACAAGCACGAAGGGTGATGCCATGCCATTTCATTTACATTATCACAATTACATGGTGAGGATGCGAGTAAAAGCACGAAGGGTGATGCCATGCCATTTCATTCATATTATTACTACACGGTGAGGATGCAAGTAAAAGCACGAAGGGTGATGTCGTGCCATTATATTCATATTATTGCATGGTGATGACGAGAGTAAAATCACGAAGGGTGATGCCATGCCATTTTCATATCATTGGTTTGGCTGATTTTACTGGTATTGATGATTTACTTGGTTATTTCGTGATTTCATACATATTGTAGTTGTTATATTTTCCCCTTTTCGCATGTCCCCTCCTAGTTTGTACGTTATCATTCTCTGTTATTATGGCTGCTTTATATACACTTGTACATGTTTATTTACATAGGTGTCCTGTCATAGCCTCGTCACTACTTTGTCGAGGTTATACTCGATACTTACGGAGTATATTGGGTTGGTTGTACTCATACTACATTTTTACACTTCTTTTGCAGATACTGGTATTGGTCCCAGTGGTGCGTGAGGTGTGTCAGGTCGGGTCATTGCATATGGAGACTCGAGGTAGATCTGCAGGAGTCCGCAGATCTTGAACTCCCCTTACTCTTCCCACTCTTATTGTTCATTTCTTTGGAAACAATTGTATTTATTTCAGACTTTGCCTATAGACTTCTAGTTGCTCGTGTACTCGTAACTCCAAATTTCTGGGAGTAGATATTATCATGTGATTTATATCAATACTGTGTTAGACTGGATTTCTATTTCTCGTTTTATATCACCATTGTGTTTTTAACTGTTAAAATTTGGTTATTTAAATATCTCACGTCGGTTTTCCTAGCAAATGGATGTTAGGCGCCATCACGATTCCGAGGTTGGGATTCCGGATCGTGACAAGTTGGTATCAGAGCCCTAGGTTACCTAGGTCTCACGGGTCATGAGCAAGCTTAGTAGAGTCTGGAGGATCCGTACAAAGACGTTTGTACTTATCTTCTAGAGGCTATGGAAGTTTAGGAAACATTTCACTTCTTTCTTTCTCTATAGCACGATGTTATTCTGTCATTGATGATTAAACCATTCTATTATTGTTCTATCGTAGATGGTGAGAACACATACAACATCTACAGCCGAACAGGACCCGGATCTCCCTGTGGCAGCTACTACCACGGGTAGAGGCCGGGGCCGAGGTCAAGCCAGAGGCCGAGGCAGAGCTCAGCCTAGAGCTCGAGCAGCATCACCCGCAGTGGAGCCTCAGATTGATCATGCGGAGGAGGTCCTATCTCAGAACGCACCCGTCAGATCAGTTCAGGTCCCAGAGGGATTCATAGCCACTCCAGTTTTTCAGGATGTTCTAGTCCGCTTGGTGGATCTTATGGAGAGTGTGGCCTAGAGCGGTGCATTTCCGATGGCACCATCCATTTCTTAGGCTGGGGGAGGAGCACAGACTCCAGCTACTCACACCTCGGAGCAGGCGGCTCCTTTCTGACTCCAGCAACCCAGCCAGTTTGGGTAGTTCAGCCGGTTATTATGGCACAGGACGGGGATAGGCCCGCTATGTCTTCTGAGGCCTTGTTGAGGATGTATAAGGTTATCGAGCTCTTTCCTGTTCATTCAACGGTGCACCTTCTGAGGACCTACAAGATTACTTGGACCTTTGTCATGAGGTGTTGCGCAACATGGGTATTATTGAGACTAATGGGGTTGACTTTGCAGTGTTCCAGATGACCAGTTATGCCAAGAGATGGTGGAGAGAATATGTGTTGACTAGACCAGCATATTCCCCTTCACTTACCTGGGATCAGTTTTCACAGCTATTTCTAAAGAAATTCATTCCTTTCACTCTGAGAGTGGAGCACCATAGGCAGTTTGAGTGCCTTCAGTAGGGTAGCATGACTGTTAAGCAGTACGAGACTCGATTTATGAACCTAGCTTACCATGCAATTATTTTACTTCCTACTGATAGGGAGAGAGTGAGGAGGTTCATTGATGGACTCACTTTCAGTATCAGGTTGCAGATGGCAAAGGAGACTGGAGATGATATTTCTTTTCAGAGGGCCGTAGAGATTGCTAGACGGATCGAGATGGTTTGTGATCAAGAGAGGGGACCAGTATCTAATTAGAGGCCTCTTCATTTCAGTGGCTTCAGTGGTGCCTCGTTTGGAGGCAGGGGTAATTTTGGTAGAGGCAATCCTCCCAGGCAGTTTTAGTCAGCGCTTTAGGCATCCCATGGTGCTTCGGGTAGGTGTGGTCCTTATGTATCTCATTCTGAGTAGCTAGCTTACTGTGTACCATCAACTCCTATTAGTGCACCTCCGATCTAGAGTTATCAGAGTGGTTATCCGTGTTGACATGGACAGTTCCCGGGTCAGTAGTCACAACAGTCGAGGGCTTGTTATACTGGTGGAGATTCAAGGCACCTTTCTAGATTTTTTCCCAGATCAAAGAGCGGCATGCACCAGCAGAATTCTAGTGCCATGGTTCCGGTACCAGTTGCTTCACCGCCCACTTAGCTAGCTAGAGGCGGGGGTCATGCTTCAATAGGTGGAGCTCATACCATTAGAGGTGGAGGTCAAGCCGTTAGAGGTGGAGGTCAAGACGTTAGAGGTGGAGGCCAGCCAGTTGAGGCCGATTCATCACAAGTATTTTTTCCAGTTTTCCATAGAGATACTTCAGTTCTATTTGATCTGGGCTCTACTTATTCCTACGTGTCATCCTATTTTGCTTCATATTTGGTTGTGCCTTGTGATTCTTTGAGTACTCCAGTGTATGTGTCCATGCCTGTGAGAGATTCTATTGTTTTAGATCATGTCTATCACTCGTGTTTGTTTACTATTGGGAGTCTTGAGACTAGTGCAGATCTCCTACTTCTTGATATGGTGGACTTTGTTGTTATTTTGGGCATGGATTGTGTTACACCCCATGTTTTCATACGTGAAAGTATGTCATAAGTCAATTGATGTAAGCTCAGAAATGAGATCATCTTTAAAAGTACATAAAGTAAGTTAATAATTTTACTTTGGAGATTACAAATCTTTATGATCATGGATCACCAGTACAAGAGGGTTGAAAGGCTTAGAAGCTAACCAAATTGAAGAAAACAAGTTTCGTCGAATGTCGACAAGTTGAGAATGTTATAACATATACTTTTGGGTTGATACTAGGGTTATTAACATGATAAAGAGGTTATGTTAAGAGTTATTTTAGTCGTATGATAGTCGTGTATTACGTTTTGAAGTCAAGCGAGTTGTGGAACAAAAGTTGGCAAAGGTCATCACAGGTTACATTCATAATGTGCTGCAAAATTAGGTCAAATGTAGCTGAGCGTTTCTCCTAATATACTTGAAATTAAGAGATTATCCACATAAAAATTGAAAATCTATTTTTGCATCGTGAGGAACTCGATTTTGCATCATGCTTATGATGAGTAAATGTGAGGTCTTCAGTAGATCATGTGTGTAATAAGACGTGTAAGCTTCTTGATAAGGAGCCATAAGGTATGAATATCTATCCACCCATATGGTAAAAAGCAATAAGAGAATCAGAAGGTAGATACAAGTTTCAACAAGTAAAAGAAGCAAGGTGAAGAAGGGTAAGAGGTACCCAGTTAGTGAAGATTATCAGTATTTACAATTCACACAGAGAAATATAAGTATTATGAGTTACTTTCAATAGTAACAGAGATATATACAATTGGCCACACCCATCTCAGATATGCCCTATGGGAGCTAACAAATATAGTTTATGAGAAAAATGGGATATCAGGATCTAGTTGGGGTTAGAGTAACCCAAAATGGTGGATGGATTGTTATCACTAGCTATCATTTCCGAAGGATAATGCAAATATGGTAATAGATCTCCTTGTGAGACACCCATATGGTGAACTCTAGAATAGTACAATCAGATATGAATGCTAGAATATTCAGAAGTTTCAGAAGATAGGCAGCGAAATCCTAGAAGGGATAAATATTTATCTTAGTATGACTCCTGCCCCTAGTAAAAAAAAAGAATGTTAGGCATCTCGAAGAGCAAATAAGATGAAGCAAGGGAAGCTAAAAGTGAAATAACATTTTGTTGAAGTTTTCAGAATAAAGTGATAGACATAAATATTAGCAGGAGAATAAGAAGAGAGTAAATGAAGCATTATAAGTAAGATGTGATAAATAGATAATAACGGTAAATCAAAATATGACAGAATGACAGAGTCTATAGTCAAGTGAATGGAAAGACAAGAGAATACATACCCTGAGACAATAAAAGATTATAAGCTATAAAGTCATATCCCCATTTCGAGAAATGAGTTGGTGACTACAACGTGATTGCCAGAAGGAAACGTTAGACCCCCGGAGTAATAAAAATCAGTATGGGCTAGCGAACAAGATAAATTAAACATGAATTAGGGACCGAAGTATTTTATAATAGTCGGCATCATGAGAATTTCAGAGATAGCATTCTGGCATTAATAGAATGGACAACAAAAGAATAACATTTAAAGTTCATTCGGGAAGACCCTTCCCTAAAGCAAGCACTGTGAGAAGAGTTAAGCTTAAGGGACTAAGTGTGCCAGTTACACTAGGTGTCACCCTTGTGCGTAAGAAATTCAGTTATCCTCGGTACAAAAGGGTTACCGTAAGGTGAGTAAGGGTCATTGATGATGTGAAAAGACGCCAAAGATGAAGAGGTAAAACATCTATAGCTAGATCGTTGTAGCACTAAATCATAGTACTCCCCTAAAGGGGGAAGACAGTGTGATGTGGTATTGAGGTAACTATGGACTGGTAAAGGAAGAATGTGGTAAAAAGGCAAAAGGGATGGGGTTGCATTTATTCAAATCCTACAGATATGTCGCGACTCCAGAACTGTATGCAAGCACGATGCCGAGGAGAGGCAGTAAGAGTTCCCGGCCAGGATGTTATTGATAAATAAGTGTGAATGGACACTTGATACATTAGGAGCCAGTGCAAGAGGTAAGTTAAGACAAAGGACATATAACAAGAGAGATTACCCAGAATATAGATATGAGAATGGACCAACGAGTAGTTAGTGGTTAATTCGGGAAGAGCCTAGTTATGGTTAGACAAGAGGATACAGATAAATCAACAGATCGTGCAAGATAAACGTAGTGAACCCCAACATAGGGAATTCAGTCTCGCATATATGATATCGCGATCCTTGAGAAATATTCAGAAAGGAGTTGGGGTAATTAAAGGTACCGTATAAGTGTTATAGAAATAAAAGAGAGTGCTACTGGGAAAAAAGTCAAAAATTTCAATTTAGAAGCAACCCTACAACATAAGGGTGCGGAGGTAAGTAACTAAGGATAATTATAGGCGGGTAATAACATCAAACATTCATTTGGGTATATGATGTAATAAGAGCGCGACTTTACAAGAGTCATAGGGTCTCCACCATGTACTACCACGAAAGACTAGATGAGGAAATAAGGAAGAAGGCTTCAACCTACGCATATTAACTTGAAGAAACAATGGTCTTGTAACAACAGTCTCACTATAACATTGGATGCACTCCATAAGAAAGTGGCACCT
>AWOL01S0105477.1:8898-28622 GCA_000715115.1 Nicotiana otophora | reverse complement strand
AGAACTAGATAAAAATGCTTACAACTAATGATGAAAGCTTGATCAAAACAACATAAGGCATTGAGCAGGAAGTAGTGGGTTTCTACAGAAGATTACTAGGAAAGTCAGCTAATAGCATGCCTGCTATTAATCCTAGTATAATGAGGAAAGGTCTACGTCTTATAAGATTCCAACAATTACAACTCATCTCCCCTTTCACTAAAGTTGATGTGGTGCAAGCATTATAGGGAATAGGAGATTCTAAGGCTCCAGGAGGGGATGGATTTAATGACTACTTCTACAAAAAGGAATGGCACTTAATTGGAGAGGATGTTACAAAGGCTGTACTGAAATTCTTTAATGAGGGTTCCATGTACAAGACAACAAATAGTACCTCAATCACACTGATTTCCAAAGTGAAGAATCCATCTCCCATCAAGCAGTATCGACCAATTTCATGTTGCACTATTATATATAAAATTATCTCAAAGATGATCACAAGTCGACTGCAAACAGTGATGGACTCCGTAATAGACATGAGTCAAGCAGCATTTGTACCAGGAAGAGTGTTGAATGATAATATCCTACTGGGGCATGAACTTGTAAAAGGATATGTAAGGAAAGGAATTTTACCCAGGTGTATGGTCAATATTGATATACAGAAAGCATATGGTTCTTTAGAGTGGGGGTTTCTTGAGCAGGTTCTCACAGAACTGAATATCCCAGAGAAATTCCTATCATGGATCATGACATGTGTCACTACAGTGTCCTATTCTATTGTTATAAATGGCAAGCCAACAGCTCCATTCGATGCCAAAAGAGGAGTCAGACAAGGGGATCCACTGTCGCCATATCTTTTTATCCTGGTCATGGAATATTTACCATAATCTTAAAGACTTTGAAGGATAGGCCTGACTTTAACTATCATCCCCGATGTGAGAAGCTGAACATAGTGCAACTCAGCTTTACAGATGATTTGTTGTTGTTTTGCAGAGGTGATGTGGTGTCCATTCAACTGCTCTATGAGTGTTTTCAGCACTTTTCCAGCTCCTTAGGACTGATTGCAAACCAAGATAAAAGTTGTATCTATTTTAGAGGGGTACCAGTAGATGCTCAGCAACAGATTAACCATTGCCTAGGCTTCTCCACAGGCACACTACCATTCAGATACTTGGGGGTTCCATTATGTACCAAAAGATTATTTGTAGCTTAGTGTCAGCCCCTACTGGATAAGATGATCACCAGAGTTAAGCATTGGATAACAAAATTTCTATCTTATGCAAGAAGGTTACAATTGATCAAAAGTGTTCTAATTGTCATCCAATCCTTTTGGTCACAAATCTTTCCTTTACCAAAGAAGATTATTTTAAAGATTAAGACCATTTGTAAGAGGTTTCTCTAGACAGGTGAAGCAGAAGGGTGCAATAAAGCATTAGCGGCCTGAAAACAATTGTGTTGGCCAAAGTCTCAGGTGGAACAGAGCTGCAATCCTTAAGCAATTATGGAATTTGTGTAAGAAAAAGGATCGCCTATGGATACAGTGGATGCATACATACTATACAAAATAACATATGATATAGAATGTAAATGTAAAACAAGCTTCTTGGCTCACTCAGAAAATATTAGGAGCTGCAAAGTATCTAAATGAAGCATATATAGGAGTGGGGGAGGTGATGAATGCGAGGAGCTACTTCATCAGAGACATGTATAATAAGCTTAGAGGAGAGTTCCCTAAAGTTGAATGGAGAAGAATATTATGCAATAACACTAGCAGTCCTAAATGGATTTTTATCTTTTATCTAACAATCCTGGACAAATTATACACACGAGATAGGCTTATCACTTCAGGAATATTAGCCAATCCATCATGTTCGTTGTGTGAAGGAGGTACAGAGGACCACGATCATCTTTTCTTCAGATGCACCTACTCAACAGCAGTTCGGAGGAAACTATTATACTGGATTGGAGTCAAAAGAGATGTGGCTGGGTGGAATGAAGAGGTAAAATGGGCTACAAAATATGTAGCGGATAAACAACCATCAGCAGCAATATATAGAATACTTCTAACTTGCATTGTATACCATATATGGCAAGAAAGGAATTGAAGAACTTTTTGCATGCAGCAGAGGAGAAGTGAGGAGCTGGTTAAAACGATAATCCAAGAGGTCCATTGTCGAGGAAGCTTGAGTCCTAGTCTAGCCAAAAGATTTCAAGATTTAAATTTTTATCCTTAGCTTAGTCTATATTTAGAACTGGTGTTAATTAGTTTTGATGTTCCTAGGTTTGGGGCTGCATGTCCAAACCTATGTGGATAGTGATAGGGTTTTGTCATACTTGTAAATATTTTCCCTGGTAATAAAAATTAATTACCAAAACAATTCATCATCTATGCATATTCAGAAGATATTTAATACAATTATTGATCACGCAAAGAGGTCTAGCAGTCGTTGCAAATATAATCCGATTTACAAGTCCGAAGTCGAATCCCACAGGGAATTAACCTACTAATCACAACCACTAATTTCGCAAGAATTCAACTAATCAACCTTCAGAAATATTGAATAATGAGTTGATTGTTACTAACTAAAAATAAAGTATTTAAAAAGTTGTAATTTTAATACTAACAAAGCAAATATTGTAGACAAGACTAGAAAGGTCTAGGGTTATGATTTTCCCTCTCGTCTGAATCCTCCCCGCCACGTCTCATATGAATTCGCCTGGATATCCTCCACCGATCGTGAGTACTTTAGGTGTCGTAACTCTATTCCGAGCAGATACAACAATTTACTAGACGTATTCTTCCGAACTATGCTAGTTGACACTAGTTTATCGCTCACTAAGATCACATCAAGGTTTCATTGTTCCTAATCTCACTTTTTAACCCTTCGTATTGATTCCTCATATACGTTAGGAGTGATGTTGGTCAACAACTACCTAAATATGTATCCTTTTTCCAAGCAATATACACTAAATAGGCACAATCAATTGAGGGCCCTTCAATCAACCACAATAATCATATAGTTGAACAAGTAGAGAAAAGTAAATGGCAAATTCATATTAAACGCAGTGGAAAAGTCATCCTTTAAGAGGTTCCATCTAACCCTAGATGAGAATTTTGCTACTCATAATTGTTTGCACAAATACAAGATTAGAATTCATAACAATGAAAAATTAGAAAGAAAGAGGAAAAACCATGAAGTTGAATCATTCTCCTTGATCCAAGCGTGTTCTTGCCTCTCCCAAGTCTTCTCTCCCTTCAAAAAGTGGCTAACTTTCATATTTATATAGTTTAGGGTTGAGTTGGGTCGAAATTGCTTCTCCTAATTTGGGTTGGAAAAGTTGAATTTTTCTGTTCCGGTCCCGGTCTGGTGAAGTGACCCTCACTTAGCTGTCCGGGACTTTCCTGATTTCTTCTACTTCGGTCCCGGTCTGGCGAAGTGAACCCCGCTTCGCTGTTCGGGACTTTTCTCTTCAGCTCTTTTTCACCAATTTTTCTCCCATGTGATCCTTTTCCGCGCAAGTTTGTTCCTATACATAAGAAACACGTAATGAGCATATTTTTACTTCAAAAGCGATGTGAACTCCCACAACTCACATACGAAATAACACGCAAACACACTCAAAATACGCATTTTTCACCCTTTATCAATTACTATGAGAAAAATTATTGTTATCATTTAAACATATATTGCATTTTATAACGTCAATGTAAATATTTTTAATTTATAGACATTATACACGTGCAACACACGTATACTAAAACTAGGCGTAATTAAAAATGGATCATCCACTAAACCCACCACCACTTATTTTCAGGGAATGACAAGACAATGGATTAGATGTTTTGTATTTCGACATAATATATGAAATTCTTAACAATTATATTTGTGATATTTGATTGGTAGCGTTAATGTTAATTATTCGGTTCAACAGAAATATTTTTCATGTATTTTGTCATAAAATTCAAATTAACTATTTACTTCCAAATTTAAATCATTCTTACACTTTGTAATAAAACAATTTCATTCTCGCTATGTGGATTTAGACTAATTTAACCTTAATTAGGATGTTGTCTCCCATGACATTAATTTTTTGAAACATTATCTTACTATATTTTCTACTATGATTAATATAAAATAAGCAAATCAAATTAATATCTAAAAATTTGTCTCAATCAAATAAATAATAATGAATAATTAATTTAACGTTGGGGTGAAATAGAAAAGCATAATTTATTAATAGATTTTAACACAAATAGCCAGACGGATTTACTATTTATTTTTTTTAGTCAGTCTATATATATACTAATTATAGCAATTATAATGATAATGGCGATTATGTGGGCGACTATTTGAATTAATTCTTCATTATTTATTATTATTATTATTATTATTATTATTAAAGGTAACATTTGAAAATGAAACAAAGATTCATTTAACTGTCTTCTGTTGTTCTGTCACCTAACGCCACACGGAATACAACGAAGAGACAGTGAAGAAACAACGAAAAGTAATCAAATTCTACCAGCGAAGGTCACACTCTAAATCTTATTCTTATTTCGTATTTCTATTTGATTTTTCTGTTCAAAATCCAATCTTTATACTAAGTTAGGGTTTATTTTTTCGCATAATTTAGGTACAAAATGTTAGCTCTTGATTTTGCTAAATTTAGAAATTGAAGTCCAGAATCTGAAATTCTCAGTTTATCATGTGTTAATTTAAAAGGAAATGGATTCAGATCGGTTCATATGGTGTTTTAAGTAAAACCCATGTCTATATTTTTAAATTTGTTTTTGTATTTATGGTAAGAGTTGTATGTATGTTTTGATGGATTTAGCTTGAAGCTTCAGTAAGGAAAATATAAAGTTCAAATATTTTGGGGTTTTTAATTTTCTGTAATTATCAAGTCCGTTTAAAATTTAAAAATGGGATTTTGCTGCATCTGAAGTGCGACTGATTCAATAAATATGTGAAAATGAGGCAAAAATATAAAGAAATAAATGGGGAAAAGAAATTTATTTTCTTGTTGTCGTTTCAGATTGTTTATATTGATTTGTTTTGTTTAGCTTGGTGGAGTGGATTTTAATTTTGTATTTACTTTTTGAAAATTCAGAGATAATACTTGAAAGTCGTAAGCCTCATGGCGAAGATAAAACCACAAGCTCTTCTGTTGCAAAGCAAAAAGAAGAAGGGGCCAAGTCGTGTTAGTATCCCTACGATCATGCTATATGGCGTGATTGTTGCTGTCATGGTGTTTTTCCTGTTTGCTACTTATAGACACTGGTCTCGGAGGTTTGTGGAAATCCTCTCTTGAGTACTTGCTATTATTGTTGTATATGTTTTAAATCTTATTTTATTTGCTTGTAGAGTCTAAATTTGTGATTTCCTAGTAGTTTTATTGATATGTCGAGTTTGTTGTTTGGTTTAGATTTTACATGTGGAAAACAAGCTGAAAGAGAGATACACATCTGTGGGTACAACCTATGTTGCGCAGACTCTCCAAAATGCTGCCGCACCATGCCAGATCCTCCAAAAATACAGTACTTTTGGAGGATCCGGCACGTACCTGGAGATATTTTCGAATAGTCCGAGCAATATAGGGTACAACTATAAGAAAATACTACCGAACATTTAGGGAGAAAAATAAATGTCTTGTCCGTTTTTTATTAACGTTTAACTAATCTGATGTCCAAATAACCCCAATATGCATTACACCTAAATGACTCAGGAGATTTTGTCCTTTTAGTGAGCGGATTGGAGGATGTACCGACATTTATGAATGGTGGGATAAGTTGTGCATTAAAGGGTCTGAAGATCATGACATACCAGGGTTCAATTCCAACTGACGCAGAAAAACAAAAAAGTTAATTCCCATCTGTCTAAGCGTATGTACTATTGGGAGGATGCAAGTATCAAGTGTAATAGTTTGAGGTGCGCTCAAATGATTTGAATATGACTGTTATAAAAATAAAAGTAATAATAAAGTAAAATTTAACAAAATCAAACTCTGTTTGGATAGTGCTTACATGTGTTCCTCTTATATATATTGAAATGAATTTATTGTTTATATGATCATATGCAAGATAATGGAATTAATATGGATCATCTCTATATCTGGACAGACAAGACTAGTTTTTAATAGACTGAGTAATGGCTTGTTATGTAAATTAGACAGAGTTGATCTTTATCATCCAAAGGTCAGCTGTTTTCCTTGAAATCCAAGAATGGGTGGAAAAGAAGAAAAGTTGTACAACTGCTCTAACTTCTCTAAGCCACATGCTTCCGAACACCCCTCTAGAAAAAACTTTTCTTTGATGCCTCTGTTTGTCCATCTTTTTTCCTTCTCTCATGCAGTTTCCTCATTTACTAAAAACAGCTCATGTGAAGCTTGAAGCATTATGGAGGCATCCATATTAGTAAGAATCTGTAGTGACAAGAATACAATGATAGAGCTAGTGCTGGTAATGAGCTGTGAGGCTACTTTTTGTTCTGACACCAAGGTTTTCTGATAGTGTTTTAGTTTTTATTATGGTTTGCTGTTAATGATCACTTGGATAATGGTTTTCATGATGATGCGTAAATCAGTATGTGCTCTCTAACAAGTCATTGATTATATCTAATGTTGAAAAATGAATTGTGATAAATAACATGTCATGGAGAGAACTAAATATGCTACTTAAACTCATTATGATATGAATCTTTTGAATCTACTGATATTGGTCAGTATGAAATTTATGAGCTACATATTTAATGTCGTTATTTGATTGCTAATTGGTGTTGTTGTTTTTTCATGTGTATTTTGTTTTTGGGTGGATTGAACATGAAAGGTTGTATATGTAAACATGTGATTCCGTGTCATGTACCGTTAAGTTCGAATCTTCACTTTATAAAAAAAAAAGAAGCATAAGTAACTAAAAGGCAAAGGTCCAATTTTGTCCTTGAACTATGCAAAATGGTCCAGATTTTCCATCCGTTAATAGTTGGGGTTAGATCTATCCTTGCCGTTGTAACAATGGGCTAGATTTGCCCTTGTTGACTAACAATTAACTGTTAAGACTAATACACCATCAGTGCATAGTTAGCTCCTCCTTCCATTCATAACAAAATAGCAATCATTTTCATTTTTATCTCCACTCACTCACCTCGGCCATACTCGTTTCATTGTCGGTACCACCTCTAATTCATAAAAGTTCACGCTTAACAGTTTCACATTGGTTTCATCTCCGCTAGTACCAAAGCCGAAATTCTATGCATCCTTTTTCATTCCCTTTACACGAACCCAAAAGCTCCATCATCTGTAGATTTTGAAAATTCCTGAAACTATCAGCGATTTTTTGCCTGGGATGATTCACAGAGGATGACTTTAACAAAGTTATAAAGGTTGATTTAACTGTAGGTGGGGGAAGTTCATGGGTACTTTTTGTCAAATTGGTATTAAAATTAGTTGCGCTTTGAAATTGGCGATGAATAGCAACTCCAATAGAATTGGAGACTGAAGCATTTTGATTGATTTGTCGATTAAGAGTGTTTGGCCTGTCAAAGTTTGTTAATATTTTAGGAAATGAAGGGGTTTGTTTTTTTGGGTGTTTTAACAGTTCAAATTCGGGCCACCATTGCCGTCAATTAGCTCAACACCAGAATTCATAAGACCTTGATTCGTCCCAACTGGTCTAAATTTGCANTCTTTATCATCCAAAGGTCAGCTGTTTTCCTTGAAATCCAAGAATGGGTGGAAAAGAAGAAAAGCTGTGCAACTGCTCTAACTTCTCTAAGCCCCATGCTTCCGAACCACCCCTCTAGGAAAAACTTTTCTTTGATGCCTCTGTTTGTCCATCTTTTTTCCTTCTCTCATGCAGTTTCCTCGTCTTCTAAAAACATGACGGCAGCTCATGTGAAGCTTGAAGCATTATGGAGGCATCCATATTAGTAAAAATCTGTAGTGACAAGAATACAATGATAGAGCTAGTGCTGGTGATGAGCTGTGAGGCTACTTTTTGTTCTGACACCAAGGTTTTCTGATAGTGTTTTAGTTTTGATTATGGTTTGCTGTTAATGATCACTTTGATAATGGTTTTCATGATGATGCGTAAATCAGTATATGCTCTCTAACAAGGCATTGATTATATCTAATGTTGAAAAATGAATTGTGATAAATAACATGTCATGGAGAGAACTAAATATGCTACTTAAACTCATTATGATATGAATCTTTTGAATCTACTGATATTGGTGTTGTGATGTATGAAATTTATGAGCTACATATTTAATGTCGTTATTTGATTGCTAATTGGTGTTGTTGTTTTTTCATGTGTATTTTTTTTGGGTGGATTGAACATGAAAGGTTGTATATTTAAACATGTGATTCCGTGTCATGTACCGTTAAGTTCGAAACTTCCGCTTTATTAAAAAAAAAGCTTAAGTAACTAAAAGGCAAAGGTCCAATTTTGTCCTTGAACTATGCAAAATGGTCCAGATTTTCCATCCGTTAATAGTTGGGGTTAGATCTATCCTTGCCGTTATATCAATGGGCTAGATTTGCCCTTGTTGACTAACAATCAACTGTTAAGACTAATACACCATAAGTGCATAGTTAGCTCCTCCTTCCATTCATAACAAAATAGCAATCATTTTCATTTTTTTCTCCACTCACTCACCTCACGGCCATACTCGTTCCATTGTCGGTACCACCTCTAATTCATAAAAGTTCACGCTTAATAGTTTCACCTTGGTTTCATCTCCGCTAGTACCAAAGCCGAAATTCTATGCATCCTTTTTCATTCCCTCTACACAAACTCAAAAGCTCCATCATCTGTAGATTTTGAAAATTCCTGAAACTATCAGCCATTTTTTGCCTGGGATGATTCACAGAGGATGACTTTAACAAAGTTGTAAAGGTTGATTTAACTGTAGGTGGGGAAAGTATATGGGTACTTTTTGTCAAATTGGTATTAAAATTAGTTGGGCTTTGAAATTGGCGATGAATAGCAACTCCAATAGAATTGGAGACTGAAGCATTTTGATTGATTTGTCGATTAAGAGTGTTTGGCCTGTCAAAGTTTGTTAATAATTTAGGAAATGAAGGGGTTTGGTTTTTTGGGTGTTTTAACAGTTCAAAATCGGGCCACCATTGCCGTCAATGAGCTCAACACCGGAATTCATAAGACCTTGATTCGTCCCAACTGGTCGAAATTTGACTGCTGGGATTAGTCTTAATAGTTGACCATTAGTAAACAAGGGCAAATCTAGCCCATTTTTGTAACGGCAAGGGTTGATTTGACCCCAACTATTAACGGAGGGCAAATCTAGACCATTTTGCATAAAAGTAAAAAGAAGAAAATGTTTGAGTCTGACATGAAACCTTCGAACTCCAGGATACTGTCCTGGAGTTTTAATTTACAAAGACTGAAATCCAGAACGCTTTAAGTTACAAAACTGAACTCTAGGACACTATCGTTAATGCCATGCTAAATCGGCAGCTGGATGTGTAAAGGTGTTGCACTTGCTTTTGGGTACTGGTAGCAAGGAATTGGTTTGGTTTCTTGGTGGCTAGGAAAGGCGGATGTGAACTTTACACAAGGAGATATTTAAAATTTTATGGATATTGTTCTGCAAGAGCAAAATTTTAATAATTCATTTTCTTGAAAAGGTGGACATTTTTCAGCTTCTCACTGCAAGCTAAAATGTATGTCCCCAAGCATTCTTCCGTTTTGACCCCTCCTTATCCTGGTATTACCGACTTGCCTTAGTGTGGTCTCTTGACAAATGTAGTTCTTAATGGTAATGCTCTCGTATAATATTCGGTTGGTAGTAGGTTTTTATGACTAACCGTTGTTTTCTTTCATTGTTGATCACCTTACTATCTTGTTATTTTTATTCTGTTTTTATATGATTTTTTGGTACTGTCCCTTATTGTCTATATTTTCATTAATGTGGTGCTTATGCTTTCCTGAGCCGAGGGTCTATTGGAAACAACCTCTCTATCCTCACAAGGTAGAGGTAAGGTCTGCGTACACACTACCCTCCCCAGATCCTACGGTGTGGGATAATACTGGGTATGTTGTTGTTGTTGCTCTCGTATAATATTTAGGAAAAATTAGTATCTTAAAAGCCCCATTATTAAGTCAAAAGTAACTCTTCATGCGGAAATCTCCAAAATATGCACATTTTCTGACTGAATGCAGTTATCACTCAACTCTTTTGCACTTATGTCATGAACAAAGTGAGACATGTAACTTTTTAAACTAATTTATGAGACACCGCAAGCCTATAGATCATTTCTCAAGTACCTTACAATGACAGCTACTACCTCAATCCCAAAAGCAAGTTGGGACAGGCTATATTAATCCAAACTGACCTAACACTTGTTAATTTTCTTCTAGGTCAATGATTCAGACACATGATGACTTGTCAACCTCTGAGGTATGAATTATTGCCAATTTCTGTTCTTGCTTGATGATAAATTTTTTTGGCCATTAGGGGTTGATTTGCTTGTAGCTTTTGATGGTCTGTGTTGAGATACTTGTGACTGTAGAAATTGCATTTGTCACAGTTAAAAGTTTCTATAACATGGAATTCTTGTGGAGTAGACCTTGTTGTTATGAGAATTTCATAATTCATGACTTGTAGGAGGGGTTCGTTTTCCGCCTCATTGGGATGGGGAATTTGGTACCCTATTTAGACTTTTTGGACTTCCATCTTCCATCTTTCTGAATTGATGTTTAGACTATTTAGACTTTATGGACTTCCATCTTTCTGAATTGATGTCACAATTATCGCTACAAGATTATCCAGGTTCAAACAAGAATTGGGAATCAGATGCAGGTTCTTGGTTCTATTCTTTTTCTGTGCTTAATACATATTTCTGTTTGCATGATGCAGGGTGAAAATTCTTTTATTGAGCATACGGAATCTGATGCCCCTAAATATGCGGTGAGTTTACAGAAACTTTCTTCTGCTGCATTTTATCTGGAAAGTGATCGCACTTGTGATTTCAATCTCATTTTTTTTTTTGAAACTGGTAACTTTCAATCTCAGTTTTGTTAAACAAGTATTACAATACTGGTTCTTATAGGACATCAGAAGTTTGTATACAAAAGTATGGCAAGGTATCCCTTCCAATATCCTTTTGTAGTTCCCTTGTTCCTACTTCTAGCACGTACTAATCACAAAGCTTATGATTAACTTCAAATATTGACTAGTTGGTTTGATACGAGGAAATTTCCTTTTTGAGACTTCTTTAAATGGAGGCAAATAACAGTTTAGTACCGTTTCATTTCTTTTTACAAGTTCTGTTTTTTTGTTTATTTTGGGTACAATTGGAGAATTCACTACCCAATTTGATTGTTTGGCTTTCTATTTTCTTATTTTTCCCCCTTTGTTAACTCTTTTAATCTTTGACAGTTCATATCCACCTCAAAAGGATCGATAATTGTGGAACTTTACAAGGATGGTTCTCCTGACATTGTTGACGAATTTGTTGATTTCTGGTGCGTACTTGGTTTACTTTTTTTATGTCTAGGGTAATTTCCATTGAAATTATGTGTTGGATTTGTATTGGCGTTACCTTAAGCTATTTCTTCATTCTGCAGTGGTAGTTACTGGGGTTGGGAGTGGGTGTGTCTAGAAGCATGCGTGTATGTTTGTTTTACGTTTCAGGCTGATGAAATGATGTAGAGCTTATTTCTTAACTCCCCACCCCTCATGAACCTCAAGTTTTCAAACTTTGATCTCCATAAGAGGGCTTCTCAAAGATTTTTCCTCCTCTTAAGAAGGCATAAGCTGTTCATCTTCTTTGTTATCCGAAAGAGAACCTTTAAGGCTATGAACGGTAATTTCAGTGTCACAATTATCACTCAGTGAATACTAAAACACTGCATCATGTAGATGAGTAGAACAGAATCTAGGTAAATGTTCTGGGTGAAGATATGTCATGCTAATTCGCTAGTGCTTCAAATGGTATGGGCCGTGCAGTTGACACTTCGAGGCTTGTTGGCACTGATACATGTTGCTTTATATAATGAGTTGATTGGTTTAGTGTCATAGTTGTTTGCCATATGCATTGTTTGAAGGATTTCTTGCATTTCTTAGCTAGAATGATTAACTTTACAAAATGCCTTTGCAGTCAGAAAGGCCACTTCAAAGGGATGCAATTTAATCGTGTAATAAAGCACTTTGTTATCCATGGTAGTAAAGTTGATAAACTTGACGCTACAGAAGATTGGACTTCGAGAGGAAAGCATTACAGTCGACTAGACACGAGGTTTGCCTCATCTTATTTGCTGTTTTTCGTTTATTTATCTGTAAACAAGTCTTGATATCTAACTGTTTGATTGATCACTAAGTTATGATTCTCTATATTCAGCCTGAAGCATGAAGCTTTTATGCTTGGTACTTCAAAAACAAAACATGAAGGTGGGGGATTTGATCTGTTTATAACGACTGCTCCAATCCCAGATCTGAATGACAAGATCAATGTATTTGGGCGTGTGATAAAGGGAGAAGATATTGTGCAGGTATGAGTTACTTTTCCTTTTCCTATCAGTTGTTGCATAGAGTACGATGAAGTTTGCATTTGATGTTTCACTGCCTTGTCATATCATTTAGCATTTATCAGCAATCCAAATCCGGAGCAGTGCGCATAGGGTTTCTTACCTTTTCATCAGGAAAAAAGAAAAAAGAACAGTGTGGATGTGGTAGATGCATCCCCTGAGGAACTGGACGATTATATATCATCGTCCAGCTTGAGCAAGAAAACGAATAACCAAATGAAATTAATCCACAAGTATAACAGTGTTATTAAAAACACTTAATATAAGTCGGCGTTTGTACAATGTAAAAGCAGTGAACTATGGAGCACAGGATGGGCGAGAAAATGAAGAATGAAAAACTAAATATGCAATTCGAGTTTGGTTGCTTATTTCATTTACAAATTTTGTAATGTGATTTCTCTCTTCTATCTTTCTTTCGCGCTCCTTTAATGTGCATGTTTTTTAATGATCACTTAGGAAATTGAAGAGGTAGATACAGATGACCATTATCGACCCAAAACTCCTGTTCAGATCAATGAAGTTACTCTGAAATACAACATTTGAAGGCTGCAGTGTCCATAATATCAGGTTTTTAAACCTCATTGATCAAAGTCCGCAGTGCACGCGGATTTGCGATATGGGTATAGCTGTAGAAACCATCTTTCCTCAGTAGTGACATGATGCGGCTTGTTATTGATGGTTGTGGTGTAAAAATCTGGATATGATATTCCATTTGTATAACTTTTTTTTGTTTCTTCCCATTTTTTCCCCTTAGATAAATGATCGACAGCTCTCTGTTATTTTATAACGTAGTATGTTGAGAGGAAAACTATCTTAACTTGAGTTTATTCTAATGTGCAAAGGAAAACATTGCAAGACTACTCTTCTGAATGACAATATTACCACATTTGTTTGAAAGTAGAAAGACACAACTTTACCCGAGAAAACTATATCCTTTACCTTGATTATATAAAGAAATGTTGTACATTAGGTGTTCTGGTTTTCGTTTGACAAGTACTTGATCTTTGAGAAATGCATATTTTTAGTTGCTTTCAAAATAATAGTCGATAAAATGTATTTATATATATGTTATAGAAATATAATTTTATACATATTTTATGGAGTATATTTTTGGGTTAGCGAATGCAATTATTTTTAGCAATTAGTTTTAGCCGACCAACCATTTTTGTAATTTGCCCTTGATTTTACTACCTCTTTTAAGTTGCAGCTGCATTGTATTAAAAGTCTAATGGGCCTTCCTGCATTGTATATAGAGGAAAACCTAAACTTTGTGACTATTTATTTATTTGTTTGTTTAGCGTTTTTTTAATATTATTTGGCTAGCTTGTTTGACAAGGTGGGTTGCTCTGATGGTAAGCACCCTCCACATCCAACCAAGAGGTTGTGAGTTCGAGTCACCCCAAGAGTAAGGTGGTAAGTTCTTGGAGGGAAGGATGACGAGGGTCTATTGGAAACAGCCTCTCTACCCCAGGGTAGGGGTAAGGTCTGCGTACACACTACCCTCCCCAGACCCCACTAGTGGGATTATACTGGGTTGTTGTTGTTGTTATTTGGCTAGCTTGTTTGACAAGGTGGGTTGCTCTGATGGTAAGCACCCTCCACATCCAACCAAGAGGTTGTGAGTTCGAGTCACCCCAAGAGTAAGGTGGTAAGTTCTTGGAGGGAAGGATGACGAGGGTCTATTGGAAACAGCCTCTCTACCCCAGGGTAGGGGTAAGGTCTGCGTACACACTACCCTCCCCAGACCCCACTAGTGGGATTATACTGGGTTGTTGTTGTTGTTATTTGGCTAGCTTGTGCACACTTAAGTCCTCTTTCTAGTTAATCAAAAGTCCTGGGATTCGAGTAAGTAGAATGAAAAAGTCTGGGGTAAGGAGCGTCTTTCTTTAATAGGCCTTTATACTGTGTGAATCTGCATTAATCGGGGTATCAAGGCGGATACCGAACATCGAATGAGAAACTAAAAAAAAAGGAAAAAAAAGGTAAGACATCTATATGGAGATTCAAAAATTATCATGGCCTGACTTGATGAAAATTATATCGGACCTAACTTACATGTAAACGCTTATTATTGTAAATCAGCTCTATATATTGATGGTTCTCTATTCCTAGGCATTAATCCACTTTACAACACGCAGATCTTATAAGTTGATCAATTTGACAACGGTTTGTTGAGTGGTCATTTATTAACTTTTTTTTATGAATAACGGTAGTGTTTGGGTTAGCTTTCGCACTTTAATTATTTCACTAAGTATTTGTTACTTTTCACTAGTACATGCAATTGAATAAACTTATTCACCAAAACTTATGGAAATAAAAAAAAATCACTTTGCTGGAATCGATAGTTTTCACTTAATTCATTGACTACTAATCACCCATTTGGTGTAGTTAGAGGCGAACCTATATTGTAAAGACAGGGATAACCAGCACCCCGGAAGAATTCTGAGTCCGTCTCTAGGTGCAAATTGTCATTTATTAACTACTTCGTTGGCCTGATTATGTTATGGACTCCCTCCTTTTGTCAATATAGAAAAAGCAGACAGTGACAAGGGGATTGATGAAGACAAATATATAATCTATAATACCACGGTTTTAGGAAAATTAACAAAGAAAACAAAAAGAGGAACGAGCGTTTACCAAAGTAAGAATATATCAACATCATATTAATATATTGAAAGTGTTGGTCCCCCTTCCAACAAGTAGCAATCCTAACCCACAAAATAACTTTTTAAGAGATAAGAACATGAAGAAAAAAAAAACAAAGATTATCCTAATTCCACGACGACAGGTAGAGGATNAAACATAGCAAGACTAATCTTTTGAATGACAATTTTACCACATTTATTTGAAAGCAGAAAGACACAACTTTACCCGAGAAAAATTTGCCTTTGACAAGTTTTTGATATCTCCTATATAATATTTTTGTTCTACTAAATCCACTTATTTGATTACCATTATTAATATCTGCTTCAGCAAAGGCTTCCGAGAGCGTAAAGGAGATTGAGACTGTAGGTTGTTAACTTTATTTATTTATTTATTTATTTATTTGTTTGTTTGTTTCTAGTTTAGCGTTTTTTCATATACTTATTTTGGCTAGCTTGTGGACACGTAAGTCCTCTTCCTGGTTTGGTCAGAGATCTTGGGTTCGAGCAAGGGGGTAAAAAATCCTGGTAGGGAGCATTTTTCCTTTAATGGGCCTTTATACGGTATGAATTTGTATTAATCGGGTACCGAACGCCGAAAGAGAAACTAGAAAAAGAAAAAAAAGGTAAGACATCTATATGGAGATTAATGAATTCAATAGAGAAAAATTCTCATGGCCTAATTTGATGAAAATTAGTATCGGACCTAACTTACAAGTAAACGCTTATTATTGTAATCAGCTTATGTATTACCACCTCCATATATTGATGGTTCTCTATTCCTAGGCATTAATCTACTTTACAACATGCACCAGATCTTATAAGTTATCCAATTTGACAATGATTTGTTGAGTGGTCATTTATTAACTTCTTTTTATTTATAACCGTGGTGTCTGAGTTAGTGCTCGCACGTTAACTATTTACCAAAACTTATGGAAATAAAAAAAAAGTTCACTTTGCTGGAATTTGAACATCGACTTTCGATAGTTTTCACTCAATTCATTGACTACTAATCACCCATTGGGCGTAGTCAGAGGCGAACCTATGTTGTAAAGACAGGGATCACCAGCACTTCGGAAGTTCGGCAAAAATTCTATAGTAATATATTAATAGAGACACTCTATATACAAAACAGATTTTGATTGAATAAAAAAGTATATCCGTGGCCTTCAAATTTTGAGTCCGCCTCTAGGTGCACAGTGTCATTTATTAACTACTTCGTTGGCCTGATTATGTTATGGACTCCCTCTTTTTGTCAATATGAAAAAATCAGACAGTGACAAGGGGATTGATGAAGACAAACATATAATCTATAATACCACGGTTTAGGAAAATTATACAAAAGTAAGAATATATCAACATCATATTAATATATTGAAAGTGTTGGTCCCCCTTCCAACAAGTAGCAATCCTAACCCACAAAAATACTTTTTAAGAGATAAGAACATGCAGAAAAAAAAGCAAAGATTATCCTAATTCCACGACGACAAGTAGAGGATATATTATATTTCATTATATAAGCATGCTTACAAAGAAAATCTTCCCAAATTGATAACCATTGGAAATTTTGAATTTTCACCTATTAAATAAAGCAAATATTTAATGACTAATCTTGGCTATGATATGGGCTAATAAGTCAGGATATAAGTTGACAGAAGATAGCAAGTACACGATAAAATAGTCAAGGTGCAAGGGCAAACTAACCCGAAAACTATCACTTAATAAAAGAGAAATCAAATCTTATGTGATTCTTTAAATCGAGCTCGAGTTAACATGATGCCAATTCCAAAGAGAAGAATATTGTTGAGAAGCTGTGATTAACTTTATGTAATATCAGACGATTTTAGTAGTCCAATTAGTTGGTTATTTGAAGTTCGATTCCCACTTTGTAATCGTCTTTCCTATTTTCCATTCCCTTTCCCCTATTTATAATTAAAAAATTAAAAAATCTATGCAATTTCTAGGTCATGTTTAACACTTTTTAAGTTAAATTCATGCACACACTACTTAGAGCCCTCTCTGTTTTTAAAGGACTCTAGACTTTGATTTCTATGTACAGTTTCTACAAACTTGTGTCCCAAAATGGGGATCAATAGAAAATGCACGTTACATATTCATGTTATATCAAATATCAAATCACATGAATTTACTATGTCTAAGTAAAAAATTAGGTAAGAATCCATGTTAATTAGCTAGCCAAATAATAAAAATGTATATAGAAGATGCACGTTACATATTTATTATTTTGGTACACTTTTATTATTTTTATACTTCACCTTTCCTAAAAAGAAGAACCTTATTATTATTAGAGGGTTAAATAAAGTTTGTTTGACTACAATATTTTAAATTTAAAATAATTTCAAATTTATTGTGTACTATTATGTGATTTCTACGTATGTAAATTACTTTCAAAATTTAGATGCGTCAAAACTTGGCCTCTCAAATTTGTCATTCTCTTTGAACAAAACAAAAAGTATCTCGAAACTATATTCTAAATTTTTTTCCAAAACAAACTGATAGCTACTTCTTGTTGCTTTTGTCACAACTCACAAATGCTCTTCTTCTTTTTCTTGTATTCTTGTTAATATTGTAATTTGTTCTTGTGATAAAGGAAAGAAGAAATACAAAAGATACACCAAACATGCTTAGTGACTTATAGCATGTTTGACCAAACTTTTAAAATCAACTTATTTCGTAAAGTACTTTTAAACTAATAATTTTGGTAAGAGACAGTTTTGAGCAATAATTAGTGTTTGATCAAATTTCTAAAATTGACTTATTTCGTAAAGTGCTTTTGAACAGTAATTTTGAGCAGTAATTAGTGTTTGACTAAACTTTCAAAAAAGATTTTTAAATGTAATTTTTTCTAAAGTGCTTTTGATATAGTATTTTCAGGAAAAAATAATTTTTTTGCTTCTCAAAAGTTACTTATGCTTCTATTCAAAAATAATTTTTTTTTCTTTTAAAAGTTTGGTCAAACATATTAACTTTAGAAAAATTGCTTTCGGCAAAAAAAAGAAGCTTTTAGCCAAAAAGAAGTTGGTCAAATAGACTTAATATTACCGTGATATTTTCATATATGTTGATATACTAGGTGTTATTATACCTTAATGATATACTAATTGGTTAAACACTCCATCTTTAAGAGCTTGTAGCCAATCGAAATCCCAGATCACATTATAATATATGAGTATCTAAGTTTCGTTACTTAATTATAATTACCTAATAAACTCTCAAACAAGAAACTAATTTATTTTAAATTTTTTGCTTCAATTTTATATTATTTGATGTAAAAAATTGAATGTTTAAAAGAAACTAGTATTAATACCCGCGCGATGCACGGACAAATATCAAATTATGATTTGGGTAGTTTGGATTATATGCAAATTACGTTAAAATTTAAACCTTCCAGATAAAAATTACATATAATTATTAGATATCAGTTAAGAAGCAGGATATGACACTATTTATCATATTTCGTACTGGAAAACATGTTTCTTTTTTATATATGTAGCAACCCAATCCTTGATCTTAGTACTTGTATTTTATTCTGTGGTCAATATTACAGAATACTAAACATATCACGTTGTAATATATCTTGTTTAAGCATATTGTTTTAACAAAATTCTTAGTACCACTTTATGTTTTACCTCAAAGTCGAATAAGTCTTATCCTTCTACATTTTCACAAAAAAAAAACTCTATTTAATCTTTGCTTATAGTTGATGCATTATTCATTATTTAATGTTGTTATATTTTCATGTGATCTTTTATTAGCTTGCCAATTGATTTAATATCTCGCTTATTACCCTTTTGATAATCATATATAAATATTTTTTATTCCTAAAGTTTAATGTATTTTTATACTTTTATTCTCTTACTCAGAGCTCTTTCTTTATTTAAATCTATCAATAATATTTTTGAGTATTATTTAATTATTTAATATACTTATCCCTACATTATTTCAAAGTATAAATATTCTCACAATATCTCTATTTTCCTCTTTATATATTTTTACCCCTATTATGAAATTTTAATTAGTTTTTTGTATTAATATTTTATTATATAATCAAAATACGTAGTATCACATTTTATTTTAAGTTATAACTTTAAATTAGTCAAAAATATTAATACAAAGTATTTTAATTATTATTTTTTAAATGTAATATTAAATGTTTTTGAATTTATTATTATTGCTATTACGTTACCTAATATATAGTATTTCATGTTTTCATGTGGCCTGCATTAACTTTTCTCTTTATTTAATATCATTATTCATTTATATCCTTTAATATAATATAGATCAATGTGTGATTTTTTAATCTTGATATAAATATTTATATTATTTTAAATTAATACTCGAAAATTTTAAATTGTTTAAATTTATTAATAATATTTTTAAGTGTTATATAGTAAAATTTCCAATATTTTAATTTAGTTATTTATTATTAATTAATTAAAAAATAAGTTATATGTGACTTTTTCTGGTTATGCCATATGGCTGAATTAGTTATTTAGTTATTATGTTACATGTGGCTAATTTTAAGGTTGCCACTT
>AWOL01S0105466.1:7513-18146 GCA_000715115.1 Nicotiana otophora | reverse complement strand
TATTTTTTCTCAATTTCTAATTTCCTAATCATATAAAGAATAAATATTTTCGTACGCTTAATTCTTAAAATGGTAAAAAGATAACCTTCTTTTCTTGTGAGAATTTTTTTTATTTTTACAATAAAGAAAATCTCATAAACTTTCTCATATTATGTGTATAATTGAAAGTAGTAACATTAATAACTATATAAAATCATATATATTTTTTTCAAACTGTTTTACAAAAAAATGTTCCATTCAAAATTTCATATCAATATATATATATATATATATATATATATATATATATATATATATATATATATATATATATATATATATATATATATATATATATATGTTGGACCTGTTGATGGTGTTGTAAGTACAGGGGAGATGGGAAAAAGAGTTGGGGTTTGGATCCAATCCAAGCTTGCCACTCGTCGTGCTAAATAATAGTTTCGTTGGTGACATTTGTGCACTTGTTGTTGTTGGGATGTTGGGTATGTTGTGGTGATGAAGGTATATAGTTGACGGTTGTATGTGTTCTTGTTGTTTTGATGGACTTGGGGAAAGCAAGGAAAACATGGAAGATGTTGTCCGTTTTAATATATAAAACAAGCTTGTCATTCGTTGTACGATAGTTGCATCATTCGTAGATTAACGATAGTATTATTATCATTATTGTAGATTTAAGTGCGACGAGACGAGTTCAACGTGGTCATTGTATAAACCGTGATAAGGTATGTTAAGGCTATCACTTCTTTCCTTTTGGCATGATCCATATGATACAAACGAAATGAGTACACGCTCAACTTTCACAAATGACACTATTCTTAGAAGTACTAAGTGTGCCTATGTTGTTGATTTCCCATGTTTTCTATTATTATATCATTTGTTCATGGGTCTCATAAAATGTGTAAGTTGATAAAGTTCATTTCGTGATATTAACCAAAGGCATATTGATGTCATGACATTTCGAGAGATCTTATTGACTTACTTCCTTATGTATTGCATTCATTTATACATGTACATTGACCCATGACCAGATGGCATTATATACGCGTATATTATATGTATATGGGGTATGGGGAAAGATTACGGCATTATATATACACCACCACTTGATCAGCTGGTATACGTTGATGATTTCGCTTACTGGGGCTGAGATGATATGATGGGATGCCCTCAGAGGCTTGATGATGTTATGTACATATATACCTATGCATGATATGGCATTTATGTGCATATGCATGACATTATAAATGTTTCATGATTCATAGAGTTGTTCAGACTTACAGGTTGAGTCCTTTACTCCATGTTTCTTTCATGTCTTTTATCTGCTGCCTTTCATGCCTTACATAATCAGAATATTATTCGTACTGACGTCCCTTTTTCATGGGGATGTTGTGTTTCATGCCCGCATGTCCTGATAGATAGGTTGGCAGTCCTCCTAGTAGGCTATCAGCTTAGCAGAAGGTGTTGCCACACTCCACTTGCTCTGGAGTTGCTTGCTTTGTTAGTATGCTTTGGACATGTATTGATTAGTATGGTGGAGCCCTGTCCCGACCTTTATGACGTTTATGTACTCTTAGAGGCTTGTACACATATGCCATGTATGTGGATGATTGTATGTCCTTGCCGGCCTATGTTTTGACTATACAAATGATCATGTCGGACTTATAGGCTCGTATGTCATATGTATAAATTTGTATATCATATTGGGTCGTCCTATATCGAGTATTCTCTTATGTTTTATTCTTGCTATTTCATGATGACCCTTATATCCCATTTACCCATGATGATATGGTAAGAAAGATTCATTACAGTTGGTACTCGGTTGAGTAAGGCACCGGGTGCCCTTCACGGCCCATTGGTTTGGGGCGTGACACTCTATTTCTGCGATCTAAAGACTGCACTTGCTGATGCCCTGTAACGACCCGACCGGTCGTTTTGAGTATTATAGCCACATTCCCTCATTTACTGCTCTATTTGTGCCTTATAGCTGTATCATAACCTATCGGATTAGTTAGTTCGGGTTCGGAGAGATTTCATAATGAATTGAGACACTTAGTCTCACAATGAAAAGCTTAAGTTGGAAAAGTTGACCGGATGTTGATTTATGTGTAAATGACCTCGGGTTTGAATTCTGATATTTTCAGTAGCTCCGTATGGTAATTTTAGACTTAGGAGTGTGTTCCGGAAATTATTTGGAGGTCCGTAGTGGAAAGAGGCTTGAATGGCGAAAGTCGAATGTTTTGGGGAAGTTTGACCGGGGGTTGACTTTTTGATATCGGGGTTGGAATCCAATTTTGAAAATTGGAATAGCTTCGTTATGTCATTTATGACTTGTTTGCAAAATTTGAAGTCATTCCAGATTGATTTGATGTGTTTCGGCACAAGATAAGAATTTGAAAGTTCAAAGTTCATAGATTTTGATTTGAGGTGTGATTCATCCTTTTGATGTTGTTAGGTGTGATTTGAGGCCTTGAATAGGTCTGTATTATGTTATGAGACTTGTTGGTATGTTCGTACGGGGGGGCTCGGGCGTGTTTCTGATTGATTTCAGATCTTTTTTCTTCATGTTGTTAATGCTGGTTGCTGCTGGTTCTGGTGTGATAGCACCTGCGGCTGGTTTGCGTAGGTGCGATGGTTGCAGAAGCGACAATGCGGTCGTAGAAGCGAGATAAGAGCTATATAATGAGGCCCATAGGAGCAGAGAAAAGGGTGCAGGTGCTGATGCGCAGGTGCGTCGAGTGGAAGCGCAGGTGCGAGGGTCTTCACATATGCGAAGTTTAATACCGCGGGTGCAGGGGTTGCTGGACAAGGCTATTTTTTGCAGAAGCAATGTTTTTCCGCAAAAGCGAAGGTCGCAGATGCGACATTTTAACCGCATATGCGAAAGTGCTGGGCCGAATGATAAATACAAGGGTTCGCGATTTTTGCTTCATTTTAACATTTCCAAGCTCGGATTGAGATGACTTTTGGAGCAATATCAGTAAACAATAGACATGAGAGAAACATGGAGTAAAAGACTCAACATGTAAGTCTAGATAACTCTGTAAATCGTGAAATACTTATAGTGTCATGCATATACGTATGATTGTCATGTCATGCATAGGTATATGTGTTCATAACATCATCAAGCCTCTGAGGGCATCCCATCATATCATCTCGGCCACTGTGGGCAAAATCATCAACATATACCAGTTAATCAGGTGGTGGTGCGTATATAACACTGTAACCTATTCCCATATCCCATATATATATAATAAACATATATACGCGTATATAACACCATATGGTCATGAGTCAATGTACATGTATAAATGAATGCAATGCATGAGAAGTACGTCAATAAAATCTCTCGGAACGTCATAAGACCATTATGCCTCTGATTAATATCATGAAATAAACTTTATCAACTTACGTATTTTCTGAGACTCGTGAACAAAAGATGTAATAATAAGACACATGGAAATTCAAGAACATAGGCACCTCTAATACTTATATGACTAGAGTCATTTATGGAAGTTGTGCATTTGCTCGTTTCGTTTGTATCGTATAGATCATGCCAAAAGGAAAGAAGGGATAGCCTTAACATACCTGGACCGATTCTCTTGACAATTCCTCTAACACACATCTTTTGCGACGAAACACGTAACGACGAATCGAAGTAGGGAATAATCCGTGTGATATCTTTGAGAAGGATTGCACCGTATTCTCTTAAAATTGCAAAATCTCACGTTGCTAAATTACTAAGAATGTTTGTTTGAATTCTTGAAGACACTTATGAGATCTTGTTGAATTATGAAGATGCTATGAAAAATATTTACATTACTCATGAATATGCACCTTTATTTTTAAGTTATAAAGGTCTTATACCTTAGTGGGTGTGGGCCCCACTAAGGTGATGACTAATCCATTAAAATGACACCTTACCGAGTGACTTGAAGAGCCATCACATTGGCAAAGTTTGCTGCCACGTTTTGGGGGGGAGGGGGATTAGGCTAATCAAAATGTCCCCCCCAAATATTATTAATTATCCAATCAATTTCTTAATTAACTAGGTAATCTCCCATTACCCAATAATCCACATAATTAGGATTTATCTCAAATTACTTAAAGTACTACTCACTTTTAACACACTTTGTACGCCTTACTATCATGGTCATGTGGTACCTTGTATGGTACTAGTCCATAAATATTGGGTATTTTAGCTCGGGCCGTATTTTATCCCTAAATGACAAACTTACGACAAAATTCATTTTCTTCGATTTGCTTATCCTCTCACCTTCACGAATTTACTCATCACTTATTTGAAATAGCATACTTCTTATAATCTCCAAAATAATCTCATTCCCGAACTTACGTCGATTAACTTACGACGAAAATTTAACATACGAAAATGCAGGATGTTACATCTCATTTTTCTAGCTTCCATCAATTTACTTATGGCGTAACTTCACGTACGAAAATATGGGGTGTAACATCATTCCCCCCTTTGAAACATTTGTCCTCAAATGTTGACTGATGCACTTATCATTTTCATAACTTATGTCTTCCGAATAATTTAGTACTCTCCTTTCCATCTAGGTAACTGTTCTGTGAATAATTCCAAAGGCCAGGGCATCCCTCCCCCCCTTTGGGCCTCTTTCTCACACCATGACTTGTGATTGGAATCCTTCCAATCTTGTAACTGTTGCCACCTTTTATCATGCAGCCCGTACGACTCTGACTTTGTAAGTGCGCCTATGCGACTCTTCTCTCCTTTCTCCTCCAGCCTTTAGCCAATCTCTAGGCTTCACTTTGTAAACATATACATAGCTTGATATGATGTCCCTCTGGGCATCTATGGGTATTCCGAAGTTATTCGCTCAGTACTTTGTTGAACTCACGAATATTGCTATACCTTATTTCATAGATCCGTTTATCCATTCGTATGACTTTACTGCACTTAGGTAGGTCATATTATATGACAACTCTTATTACTGAGGTGTGCTACCAAACTCCAGGTTACTCTCATTGCTTATCCTATAGGTATAAATCTGAGTTCTTTAACGCTTCTTCATTACTATTCATCTTTAGACTGATGGCCTAATCTCATCTCATACTTTGTGACTTTTGTCCATCCATTGTTGATTCGCCTCAATATTGATCTACAATTTACCACTGATAACTTGAAATTTCTTACGTAATCACTAGGGCCCATGTTACATCGAGGAACATTTGAAGTGATTATATGTCACGCCCCGAACCTAGGGGCGATACGATACTATACTTCCATAATCGTATTTCATAGCATCCCAATGTGATTTACCTTACGTGGGTATTTTAATTCTGTACAATTCATGAAATCATTACTCAATCAAAGGCCCAAACGTCATCCTTCGTCTATCACCAATACACCCTCATTCTACCACTAGGGCAGCATTCCATCTCTTCTAAATGCTACTAGTCTTAGACTCCTTTGAGTTCATTCAGGCTATACTGAGCTTTCTATAACTTAGAGAACCCATCAGCTCTCTTGTTTTCACGGGCTTAATCCCGAGGGCGTATCCGCTTTCATCACCTTTTCACTTGTCTTTTCTTATCCCTATTCCTGTCTTCTAAAAATCTTGTCGCTCTACCACACTTTAGCTTGCGACCTACATATATCTTTTTATACTACTTGCATCCTTCTTTCAACTTGCTTGCACCATAGATTTCCTTGTGTTATTCTGGAACATCAAGCGAGGCATCACATCGTCTCTAATTCTTCTTTACTCTCTTAACCAGACCTCTCAGTACCTAGCAACCATGGGCTGGAAGGCATGTCACTGACGATGCTGTTATTATTCCTGGATATTGAATCCCAACGCTTCTAGACTTTATCTGAAGTATGGACTATACACAACCTTCCGCATGTGAATATCTCGTACGTTGTTCACATTTACCTTACTTGCCTTAAAATCTCATATCATATTTTCTATCTCTTTCATGACCTCTCTTCCATATAGGTATAATTCATATCCACAATTTGAAGCTCTATTATAATACTCGCACCTCTGACGCATAAACAATCTGGTGGGAGCTTCATACTGACTTCTTTTGTGGATGGTACTCTTCTAACTAGCTTTCTCATAAAGCCGTTATAAAATATAGTTGTTGTACTATCTCTCTTGTACCTATGATATTAAGAGTGATTCTTGCAATATTTTTAATCACGATTTCTATAATTTTCCGGGTCCAATAATCAGACTCCTGATTCACTTAGTTGATGTAATTCTTTAGTTTCCTCTTCCCTATGATCAGCCTTTATGTAAGCTTAAGCTTTCTTCCGATTTGCGGCTCATAGTATTACTTTAGCCTTTCATGGGCGCTATGGAATATCCATGATATAATATTCTAATAATTCAATCCTTTGTTTATGCCCTAGGCTCAATTCTTTCTTTTACCTTATAGCGGAGTCTTCTACGGCAGTGTGAATGTCAGTATATATGGTGCATGGATAATATTCCGAAATAGTAAGTGCGTTCATAATGTAACTAATTTTGGATCATTGTTCGAATAATTCCTTTCGTTTCTTCTTAGCTTTCTTTGAACGTAAAATATTACTTTTCCTGGTCTTTCTGCCCCCTTGTAGAGTTCATACTTAGCTTTCCTTAGTTCTTACGCATATTGGAATTCCATACAACCCATATGATCTTGAATATCACCTTTTGACTTTTTTTCTTCTTCCCGTCCATTGGCCATGATAGGTGCCACTTTCTTATGGAGTGCATATGATATTATTGTGAGATTGTTGTTACAAGACCATTTTCTCTTTAGGTCACTATGCTTAGGTTGAAATCTTCTTCCTTATTTTCTCAACTAGCCTTTTGTTGTAGTATTTAGGGAATACCCTCTAACTCTTGTAAAGCTGCGAGATTATTACGTCGTATACTCGACGAACCTTTTAATGTCCTTCCTTGGCTATAGTTATCCGTAGTTACTTACCTCCACGCCCTTTTGCTTGTAGGGTTGCTTCTGAACTGATATTTTGACTGTCTTCCTGGTGGCACTCTCTTTTATTTTGTAACACTCATATGGTACCTTTAACTACCCCGACTCCTTATATGAATATTTCTCAAGTATTACCATGCCATAACTGCGAGACTGAATTCACCATATTGGCTTTCACTATGTTTATCTTGCACGATTTGCTAATTTGTCTGTATCCTCTTGTCTAGACATAACTAGGCTCTTCTGGAATCAACTACTAACTACTCGTTGGTCCGTTCTCATATCTGTATTCCGCGTAATCTCTATTAGAATTTGTCTTTTGTCTTAACTTACCATTCGCACTGGCTCCTTATGTATCAAATATTCATTCACACTTATTTATCAATAACATCCTGGTCGGGAACCCTTACTTCCTCTCCTTGACGTCGTGTTTACATGATGTTCTGGAATCGTAGCATATCTCTAGGATTTGAATAAGTGCAATCTCATCCCTTTCTCATTTTTATCGCATTCTTCCTTTACCATTCCATAGTTACTTGAACCACTTAATTCTCACATAATGCCACATCACTCCATATTCCCCCCTTTAGGGGAGTACTAATATTTAGAGCTACAATGATCTACCTATAGATGTTTTACCTCTTCAACTTTGGCATCTTTTCACATCATCAATGACCCTTGCTCGCCTTGCGATAATCTTTCTGTACCAAGGATAACAAAATTCCTTACTCACGGTGACACTTAGTGTAACTGGCACACACAGTCCCTTAAGTTTAACTTTGCTTACATTGCTTGTTTTAAGGAAGCGTCTTCCTGAATGACCATTTTCTGAATTTCTCATGAATGTTCTTCTGCTGTCCATTCTATTATCGCCGGAACGCAATCTCTAAAATTCTTATGATGCCGACTATTATCAAATTACTCAGTCCCTAAATCATATTTAAGTTATCTTGTTCACCAGTCCATACTAATTTCTATTACTCTGGGGTCTAACTTTTCCCTCTGGTAATTATGTTAGAGTCACGAACCTATTTCTCGAAACGAGGGTATGACTTTATGGCCTATAATCCTTTGTTGTCGCAAGGCTTGTCACCTCTTGTCTTTTCCTTCCCTTGTCTATAGACTCTGCAATACTGTTATTTTTGTTTATCTACCGTTGTCATTCATGTATCACATCTTACTCACAATGCTTTATTAACTCTCTTCTTATGGGGCTAACATTTATGTGTATCACACAAAACATTCTTTTGCTTTCAGATCCCCTTGCTCCATCCACTGGCTCTTCGGGTTGCCTAACATTCTCTCTCTACTAGGGACGGGAGCCACACTAAGGTAATATTTACCCTTTCTAGGCTTCCAATGCCTATCTTTGTAGTACTCGTATCTAGCTGTACTATTTTAGAGTGCACCATCTGGGTGTCTCAGAAGGAGATCTATTAGTACCTTTGTAATATCCTTCGGAAATGTCAACTAACACAACCAATCCATCCACCATTTTGGGTTACTCTAACCCCAGCCAGATCCTGATATCCCGTCCTTCTCTTAAACCATATCTGTTAGCTCTTATAGGGCATATCGGTGTGGCCAATTGTACATACCTCCGTCACTATTGAAGGTAACTCAAAATTCTTGTATTCCTCTACCTGAATTGTAAATACTGATAATCTTCATTAACTGGGTGCCTCGTACCCTTCTTGACCTTGCTTCTTCTACTTGTTGAAACTTGTATCTATCTTCTGAATCTCTCATTGCCTTTCACCCTAGGGGTGGATAGATATTCTTGCCTTAAGTCTCTTTATCAAGAAGCTTACACGTCTTAGTACACATATGATCCGCTAAAGACCTTACATTTACCCATCATAGGAATGATGCAAACTCGAGTTCCTTTAACTCAACACTTCCACATCTATATCTCTTACCAATCATCTTTCTGGATGTAGGCATCGTCGTATTATGAATAAGATAGAGTTTAGGAAATTGAGTTCTTACAACTGAGCTCTACTATACGATCTAGAGTAAGAAGAAAGAGTGACACTCCTAAATGCCTTGTAGCCTCATGCTTATAAGTGTGGTGCACAACATATCCATAAACAAGACTCTACTAGACACGACTTGTAGACTCCCTAGGTCAGAACTGCTCTGATACCACTTCACCACCCGGTACCTTATTCAACCGAGTACCAACGTAATGTATCTCTCATATAATACTATTATAGGTACATGAGCCGGAGGGGCTGTCGTGAGATATGTAGAATGAACATGAGACAATACTTGACATAGAACGACCCAACCTGATATAAAAACTTACATACGTGACATACGGGCCTATAAGGCCAACATGATCATTTGTAAACTCAAAACATAGGCCGACAAGGCCATGCAAGTATCTGATACATGATGTTTGTCTATAAGCCTTCTAAGAGCACATAAGTATCACAAAGGTCGGGACTGGACCCCGCCATACCAATCAATACATGTCCTAATTATACTGACCAAATAAGTAACTCAGGAGCAAATGGAGCGCACCAACACCTTCCGCTGAGCTGATAGCCTACTTGGAGGACTCTCAACCTGTCTATCGGAACCTGTGAGCATGAAACGCAGCGTCCCCATGCAAAGGGACGTCAGTAAATATAATGTACTAAGTATGTAAGGAATGAAAATCAGTAAACAATAGACATGAGAGAAACATGGAGTAAATGACTCAACATGGAAGTATGGATAACTTTGTAAATCATGAAATACTTATAGTTTCATGCATATGCGTATGAATGTCATGTCGTGCATAGGTACATGTGCTCATAACATCATCAAGCCTCTGAGGGAATCCCATCATATCATCTCGGCCACTGTGGGCAAAATCATCAACATATACCAGCTGATCAGGTGGTGGTGCGTATATAACGCCGTAACCTTTTCTCATATCTCATATACATATAATATACATATATATGCGTATATAACGCCATCTGGTCATGGGTCAATGTACTTGTATAAATAAATACATTGCATGAGAAGTACGTCAATAAAATCCCTTTGAACGTCATAAGACCATTATGCCTCTGATTAATATCATGAAATAAACTTTATCAACTTACGTATTTTCTGAGACCCATGAACAGAAGATGTAATAATAAGACACATGGAAATTCAAAAATATAGACACCTCTAATACTTCTATGACTAGAGTTATTTATGGAAGTTGTGCATTTGCTCATTTCGTTTGTATCATATAGATCATGCCAAAAGGAAAGAAGGGATAGCCTTAACATACCTGGACCGATTCTCTTGACAATTCCTCTAACACACATCTTTTGCGACAAAACACGTAACGCCGAATCGAAGTAGGGATAATCCATGTGATATCTTTGAGAAGGATTGCACCGTATTCCCTTAAAATTGTAAAATCTCACATTGCTAAATTAGTAAGAATTCTCGTTTGAATTCTTGAAGACACTTATGAGATCTTGTTGAATTATGAAGATGCTATGAAAAATATTTACATTACTCATGAATATGCACCTTTTTTTAAGTTATAAAGGTCTTATACCTTAGTGGGTGTGGGCCCCACTAAGGTGATTACTAATCCATTAAAATGACACCTTACCAAGTGCCTTGAAGAGTCATCACATTTGCAAAGTTTGCTGCCACATTTTGGGGGGGGGGGGGG
>AWOL01S0105462.1:0-12960 GCA_000715115.1 Nicotiana otophora | reverse complement strand
CTGATCACACGCCCAAGTTCAAAATCATCATACGAACCTATAGGGATCGTCAAATTCCGATTTTGAGGTTATTTTCTCAAAACGATGACTCAAGTCAACTTAATCATTTTAAGCCACTATTAAGGAACTAAGTGTTTTAATTTCAACCCGAACCCTTTCCAACCCGAACTAACCATTCTACAAGTCATAAAACAGTAAAAGCACATATGGGGAATCTTAATTAGGGTAACGTGGATCTAGAAAGCAAAACGACCGGTCGGGTTATTGCATTCTAAACCTCTTAAACAAACGTTCGTCCTCGAACGGGTCTAGGATCATACATGGAGTGCTGAATAGGTATGGGTATCTGCCCCACATGTCCTCCTCGATTTTCCAAGTCGCCTCCTCGACTGGCTGGCCCCTCCACTGAACCTTTACCGCAAAAATCTTCTTGGACCTCAACTGGCATACCTGCCTGTCAACAATGGCGACTGGCTCCTCCTCATAACACAAGCTCTCATCTAGCTAAACCTTGGTGTAGTCTAACACATGCGACCTGTCGGCATGATACTTCCGGAGCATAGACAAGTGGAAAGCCGGATGCACTTTGGGAGGAAAAGCAAGCTCATAAACAACCTCCCTAACTCGCCTCAACATCTCAAATAGGCCTATAAACCTTGGGCTCAACTTGCCCTTCTTCCCAAAACTCATGATTCCCTTTATCGGCGAGACTTTCAAGAGAACCTTCTCGCCCACCATAAATGATAAATCACGCGCCTTCTGATCCGCGTAACTCTTCTATCTAGACTGTGATGTGCAAAGTCGCTCTTGAATCAACTTCACTTTCTCCAAGGCATCCTTCACTAAATCAGTACCATATAACCTAGCCTCGCCGGGCTCAAACCATCCGATGGGCGAATGATATCGCCGACCATACAAAGCCTCAAATGGAGCCATCTCAATGCTGGACTGATAACTGTTGTTATAAGTAAACTCGGCCAAAGTCAAGAATCAATCCCACTTTCCTCCGAAGTCAATCACACATTTTCTGAACATATCCTCCAAGATCTGAACCGTCCGCTCCGACTGCCCATCAGTCTGCGGATGAAAGGCTGTTCTGAGCTCTACTCGATTCCCCAACTCACTCTATACTTCCCTCCAGAAATACGAAGTAAACTAAGGGCTTCTATCTGATATGATGGAAACAGGCACACCATGCAACCAAATAATCTCCTGAATGTAAATCTGGGCAAATCTCTCTGAAGAATACGTAGTCACAATCGGAATGAAGTTTGCCAGCTTGGTCAACCTGTCAATAATAACCCAAACTGCATCAAACTTCCTCAAGGTCCGCGACAAACCAATATAGAACTATTCCCAAACTCGGAATCCCAAACGGACCTCGATAACACCACAACCTACTCCGAACGAAACTTAAAAAACTTGAAAACCTTCAATGCTCCAACTTTTAACATTAGGCGACGAAACGCTCCGGGTCATCCGAAAACCGATCCGAACACACGCCCAAGTCCAAAATCATCGTATGAACCTATTGGGACCGTCAAATCCTGGTTTCGAAGTCGTTTTCTCAAAATGTTAACTCAAGTCAAGCTTAACCATTTTAAGCCACTATTAAGGAACTAAGTGTTTCGATTTCAACCCGAACCATTCCAATCCCGAACTAACCATCCCCGCAAGTCATAAAATAGTAAAAGCACATATGGGGAGTGTTAATTAGGGGAATGGGAATCTAGAAAGGAAAACGACCGGTCGTGTCGTTACACTCCCAAGCGACAGAAGGGAGGCTATAAAATTAAGAACGCAAGTAGCCAGATACAGCCTCCTCCAAAATGACTTATATAAGAGAACATACGGCATCCCTCTAGCGAAATGTTTGGGTCTGAACCAAACCCAACGCGTTCTCGAAGAGGTCTATGAAGGCCACTATGGCGCTCATTCTGGTGATCGAGCACTCGTTAGGTGTCTCATACGGGCAGGATACTACTGGCCCACCATGAAAAAAGGCACCTTAGAATTTGTGAAGAAATGCAAACAATGTCAGAAATATGCCCCAATAATCCACTAAGCAGGCGAACATCTCCACTCAGTTACCTCTCCATGACCGTTCATCAAGTAGGGAATGGACACCGTGGGCCCCCTCCCGGCGGGGCGAGGTAATGTACAATTTCTTTTAATTTTATTTCTCTAAATGGGTAGAAGCATGAGCTTTTGCCTAAATACGCGAGTAAGAAGTAATCACATTCATATGGAAAAACATCATCTGCCGATTTGGCCTACCCAAGGAGATCAACTGCGACAACAAACCCCAGTTCACGGGGAAGAAAACCGCCTAATGCCTCGAGAAGTGGCACATTAAGAGGATACTTTTAACCCCTTATCACCCGAAGGGAAACAGACAGGAAAAATCCTCCAAAAAGTCCATATTAAATATCATGAAGAAAAAACTCGAAGACGCCAAAGGACTGTGGTCGGAAATACTGCCAGAAGTATTATGGGCATATAAAACCACCCCGAAGACAAGCACATGAGAGGCATCCTATTCTTTGGTATACGGAACCGAAGCAGTTATACCAGTCGAGGTCGGAGAGCCCAGCCTAAGGTATTCCCATGAAAACGGCATCAACAATGACGAATGTAGAAGGTAAGAACTCGATGAGATTGACGAATGAACAGACATAGCGTACCTCAGAATGGTCGCCCAAAAGCAGCAAGCGGAAATTTACAACAACAAGAAGGCAAAGGCCCGACCACTCAAGGTCGGAGAATACGTACTCAAAGCCAAAACCTAAGCAAATAGAGATCCACGAGAAGGCAAACTGGGAACAAACTGACACGGTCCGTACAAAATTATAGCCAAATCAAATAAGGGTTCGTTCCAACTAGAGACAATGAAAGGAAAACAATTACCAAACAATCGCAACATCAACCACCTCAAATACTTCAACTTCTAAAAGGAAGAAATGCCCCCAAGTCATACTCTTTTTTCCTCACTTGAGTTTTTTTCCCATTAGGTTTTTGTCAAGGAGGTTTTTAATGAGTCAATGGAAGGGACACTTCGAGTCGAAGTATGCAAAGAACAAACTACTTTCTCTTTCATTGCCCGACTTCTCAAGACTCTCCAAGTCGAACAATGAAGGGACTAGATAGATCGGGACTAGGACTGGAACGCAGCCAATGCCCAAAGTTTGTAACTTTCTCAAATTATGTAATCAGAGAGACAACATCAAAATAATAGAAACTCACGATTATCAAAACCGTCTAAACAAAAAGTTAAGTTCGACTAAAATCGAACAACATCTACAGGCCCTCAGTCGTGATTTAGAAAAAGGTTAAGTTCGACCAAGCTCGAACAACACCTACCGGCGCTCGGACGCGATTTAACAAAAAGGTTAAGTTCGACCAAGCTCGAACAACACCTACCGACTCTCGGCCGCGATTTAACAAAAGGTTAAGTTCGACCAATCTCGAACAATACCTACCGGCCCTCGGCCGGGATTTAACAAAAGATTAAGTTCGACTAAGCTCGAAAAATACCTACCGGCCCTCGTCCATGATTTAACAAAAGGTTAAGTTAGACCAAGCTCGAATAACACCTACCGTCCCTCAGCCACAACTAACAAAAGGTCGAGTTCGACCAAGCTCGAATAACACCTACCAGACCTCGACCGCGATCTAACAAAAGGTTAGGTTAGACCAAGCTCGAACAACACCTACCAGCCCTCGCCCCAATTTAACAAAGGTCAAATTTGACCTTAATCGAACAAACACCTGCCGACCCTCGACCACGACATAATGATAGTACAAAGTTTGAGTAAGCTCGAATTAACGTCTATCGGCTCTCGGCCACGTCTCGATATAAGGCTAAAGTCAACCAAACAAAAGGTTAATATCGACTAAGTTCAAACTTGACCTATCGATCCTCAGATAAGGAGGCATACTTGATCTATATAGACAAAGGGATGATTCGGCCTATGGCTATTCAGCCCAAGGACTACGATCAACTAGAGGACGACAAAAAAAAATATAAAGGAGCAAAATATGCAAGTACAAAAACAAATCACGGCAAATAGGAAATTCACAAGTGAAAGCAATAATCAACTTTGATATTCATAGACAAAAGTTTGTTACAAAGGCTCTTGGAGATGCCAAACCAAAACAAACAAAAAATGTTAAAAAAGAACTACTAGCCTTCGCCATCACGACCCACAACGTCCTCATCAACCCGACCTTCAACAACATCACCACCCTGACCGTCGACACCATCATTGTCCCAGCCTCCAACGTCCTCTCCATCCTCACCCTGAGGGCATATAGAATCGTACCAGGCATCCTCCTCAAGATGATCCATGGCATCCTCCCCATTCTCATCCTCTTCACCAGGTTGAGGCGTAGCAGGGTTGTAACCACAAGCAAGACCACCCTCGCGAGCCTTGGCCCGTGCATCCTCAAAGGCCTCCCCAGAAACGGAGCCCGTCATATGCAACTCACGAAACACATCCAGTCGGGCCTCGACATGAATCCATTCTTCATACAGCTCACAGGGGACATTGGGGAAGCCAGGTGCATTAGATAAAAAAAAGGCCGTGCAAGCAGTTGGGCCTTCTCGGCCTCCAAAGCAGCAACTCGATCATACATATCAGAGGTTTCCTTTTCCAACTCCCTGATCCTTTCCTCAAGCCGGTCCTCCTTAGCCCTCTCCGTTGACAGGTCATTCTCCCGCTCGGAACAAAGGGTTCGGTTCGCCAACTCAAGGAACTCCACCCTCCCCCGTGCCTCCAATTTAGAAGACTCCGCCTTCTCAAGCTCTTCTGCTTCTCGACGATCTTACCCTTGAGGTCCTCCATATGAAATTGGCACTCGTCTAACTGGCCTTGCAACTGGGCTACTTGAGCTTGAAGGTCGCTACATTGGGCCTCCACGCCTTTGCTGAGTTCCAACTCCTCCTCCTTAGCCCTTAACGTCTCCTCAAGAATGCTGAAACACTCCACAACCTCCATCAACTCTTTATCTTTTTTCTTTAAATCCTCTGTCAAAGCCAACACGCTGCCTCCTTCGCGAAATCGACCCGGAGCTCCCGGAACTTTCCAAGGCATGTTGTATACTTATCTTTCAGCTTCACGTAAATTTCTTTACGCCTCCTCTCCCGCCGAGCACTCTCAATCTCTAGAATAACCGTCTACAAAATGAAGAAAAGATGTTACAACTTGCAAAGAAACTATGGCAGAAGGAAAGGAACAAACGATAGTCGTACTTACCCTGAGAGCAAGACCAACAATGTTATTCGACAGGGTACCATCGTTTATCTTCGATCTCAAAACAGAGAGGACCGAGTATTGGTCTTTGCTTCTTTCTCTAGCTTTGGTCTTTGCTTCTTTCTTTATCTATTTCACTTTCCTCTTGTAGTTTTTGGATTTTCCAAGAGTATTGATAGTATTTTAAAAATTCATTTATTTGTGAGATTTAAATACTCCATAATGGAGTAACCTCTTTTGTTGGGATAGTTGATGAAGCTCGATATAGTTAAAATATTAATCTCAGTTTTACTACATGCTTGACCTGAAACGTTCTACTTATATTTCTATATTGTGCTGGAATATTAGTTTTAATTAATTATTATCATTTCTGTCTATTTCTTCTCCAAAGTTAGTTGTATGTCAATTTCGTAATTCTTACGAAGCAAAAATTAATATATGATAACTATTGGGTAAAATAATAGAGTGAGAGTATTTNATTTCTGTCTATTTCTTCTCCAAAGTTAGTTGTATGTCAATTTCGTAATTCTTACGAAGCAAAATTAATATATGATAACTATTGGGTAAAATAATAGAGTGAGAGTATTCTTATTAATCTATCATTCCATGTCTGTAACCTTGCTTACCTCCATTCTAATTCTCACGGAGCAGTTTTAGTAGGCAAGATTATTTTTTTTTAGTAAAAAGTAATCACAAGAGATTTTTGCTATCTTTTAGCACAATTCAGGCAAGAAAATTATTTCAGCTTAATCGTCATTGGTCATATATTAATTGATTTACATAACCTCGTGGAGTTTTATTAATTGATTATTTCTTAGTGAGCAAAATATAATTGTATTAGCAATAAGCAGTTATTCCTAAGAGAAATACATGTAGAAGCCAAGATTTTATTATTATCACGCTATCGAGTGAATTCAATGATTCCCAACTCTTTTTAAATATAAGTCTTCCGGAAGTTATTTTATTTCAACTTAAGTAATTTAAATTTTCAACAATCAAAACTTCATCAGTTTGATTATCTCAAATAGTAGTAAGAATATTATAAGTTTGTAGCTAGATTATCCAATCTCTGTGGGACGATATCATAAACTATACTAGAATTTGACAGAGTACGTGTAGCAAAATCTTATGCACATTGGCCTCGTCAAATATTTGGTGCCGTTGCCGGGGATTGACATACATCTACTTCAATTTTATTACTAATTTGAGAACTTATTATTATAATAATTTTTTTATCGGTGTTTTCTAAATTGCACTTAACTATTAATTTTATATTAATAATAACATTTTTGACTCAATCATAGTTATAGTAATAGTACCTTTTTATTTTTTTTTCTCATTATAACTACTACCAACTGTTTTTAGTAAATCCCTTAGTATATCTACTACTATTATACTATTGTTAGTACTTTATTAACCAAAAAAAGAAATATTGTAATCAATACTTTCATAGTCTCACACAATATTAACTACCCTTATATATTATCGTTGCAATTTCAGATACTATCACGAGTATTAACACTATTACTTTGAATAGTATTATATTTTCTTGTTACAATTTACTTGTTGTGTCATCTTTATATATCTATTTTATTACAAGTGTGCCATAATATTATTATTATCTATAAATAATAAAATTATTGTACTATTACTTCTTGCTTTAGCACCTATTTTGTTTATCATCTTTGCAATCTTCTTTATTGTTGTTATTATTATTATTTTTGTTTATTGCTATTATTACTTTAGGAACTAATTTTATTTACTTTATGAATATCAAATAGTTTATGACCCGCTCTTCTACAAAAGAGTTGGCAAGTTACGATCCTGAAATTGAAAGATCTCTTCGATCACGCAAGAAAGGACAAACGTCTTCTCAAACAATAACTTGTGAAGGAATGGAGAATCAGGAAGAAGAAAATAATAACCCATGCGGAGTGCCATCACCATTCCAAATAGAGGATTATTTTGATGAAGTGGCGCCAAGGCCCGCAAACAGAATCCTAAGGGATTATGCTAGACCAAATGTAACGACCCGACCGGTCGTTTCGAGAGTTATAATCCTGTTTTCCCCATTTATGCTTCTTTTGTGTTCTTCAGTTATATTATGATATGTCAGGTTAGTTGGTTCGGGTCCGGAGTGGTTTCGGAGTGAATTGAGACACTTAGTCTCTTTATTAGAAGCTTAAGTTGAAAAAGTCAACTGGATGTTGACTTATGTATAAATAATCTCGGATTTAAATTTTGATGGTTCCGTTAGCTCCGTTAGGTATTTTGGACTTAGGAGTGCGTTCGGAATGTGATTTGGAGGTCCGTAGTGGAATTACGCTTGAATTGGAGAAAATTGAAAATTTGGTCACTAGTGAAAAATTTGATATCGGGGTTAGAATGGATTTTCGGAAATTTAAGTAGTTTCGTGGTGTCATTTTTGACGTGTGTGTAAAATTTGAGGTCATTCGGACGTGGTTTGATAGGTTTCGGCGTCGTTTGCAGAATTTGGAAGTTCTTAGGCTTGAATCCGAGGGTAATTTAGTGTTTTGATATTGTTTTGAGTGATTCGAAGGAACTAAGTTCGTATGATGTTATGAGACGTGTTGGTATGTTTGGTTGAGGTTCCGAGGGCCTCGGGGTGGTTCCAGGTGTTTAACGGAAGGTTTGGAAATTGGAAAATGCAGCTGAACTGCTGCTGCTGGTGTTTTCCGCACCTGCAGAGAGGGAGCCGTAGGTGCGCGACCGCAGAAGTGCATGGGAGGTCGTAGATGCGTGCAGTGTTGAGTTGGACTAGAACTGCAGGTGCGAGAAGGGGGTCGCATCTGCGAGCCCGCAGATGCGAGGCTGAGTCGTAGATGCAAAAGTGAGGAGTTGGTCGATTTCCGCAGAAGCGGAGGGAGAGGTGCAGGTGCGCTATCGCAGGTGAGGTATTTGGCCACAGATGCGGAACATGAGATTTTAAGTGAGTTCCGAACCTGTGATGGAAAATTCTGCATGGGCGGCATCGCAAAAGCGGATAAAGGGTTCGCTGGAGCGGTTTCACTGGGCAGAAAGTATAAATAAAAGACTTCGAGAGTTTTCCTCATTTCCACCATTTTTAGCTCGGACTTTGGAGCTTTTGAGGTGATTTTTGAAGGGGATTCAAGGAAATTTACTGAGGTAAGTACCCTTAGCTATGGTGTTTTCCCGTTGATTTCTCATCTAATTAGTGGGGTTTTGAAGTGAAAATTAGGGGTTAGGGCTTGGGATTTTGGAGATGTAATTTGGGGATTTGAGGGACCAAACAATGTCAAATTTTGATAAATTTCACATGGATAGATTCGTGAGTGAATGGGCTTCCGGCGTTCGCATACCTTGTGCTCCTTCCTTATTATCTTTCTTTCTATGTATTGTTATCTAGACGTAGACTATTATAGACACTGTTTTTTAGATTGAGAGTCTAGTTGCTCATGACTTAGTGACACCCCGATGTCGGGTTATGTTTTCCGCACTTATGTTTTATTTGGGTTTTACCCCGTATCTATGAGGAATTCCGGTTATTTTAAATGTCTTAATTCCTTTTTGTTAAATTTTGAAAGTGTTTTGGAAAGGTCGGCTTGCCTAGTACCACGATAGGCGCCATCACATCGGGTTATGTTTTGGGTCGTGACAAGTTGGTATCAGAGCCTAGGTTACATAGGTCTCACGAGTCATGAGCGGGTTTAGTAGAGTCTTGCGGATTGGTATGGAAATGTCTGTACTTATCTTCGAGAGGTTGCAGAACCTTTAGGAAAATTCCACATTCTTGAATTCTTGTCGTGCGAATCTGTTAATTCTAGTAACTAAACATCTGTTGTTTCATTCTCTCACAGATGGTGAAGACCAGTACTACCGGTTAGGAGGGCCAACCACCAGTACCACTAGCCAGAGCCGCGAGAGGCCGAGGCCGCGGTAAAGGCTGTGGTAGAGGCAGGGGTGCAGCCCGCACAACATCTGGGGAAGTACCTGCAGATCCACCAGTTGCCTCAGATCAGGACGAGATTCCAGTTTTTGATGCACCAGCTCAGGCACCACCTGTGCCTATTGTGATTCCAGGCCTTCAGGAGGCCTTAGCTCAGATTCTGACCGCGTGCACCAGCCTTGCTCATGCGGTCTTTGTTCCGGCCGCAACAACCACTTCTAAGGCCGGGGGAGGTGCTCATACTCCCGCTGCTCGCACACCAGAGCAGGTGGTATAGGGATTCCAAACACCGGGGGAACCACCAGCCCAGCCAGTTGTAGCTTCTCAGGACTATGTGGTTCCTGCTATGCCTGAGGATGAGCAGCGTAGATTGGAGAGGTTTGGGAGACTCCAGCCTCCATATTTCAGTGGTGCAGAGGAAGATGATGCACAAGGTTTCTTGGACAAGTGTCATAGGATACTCAGTACAACAAGTATTCTAGAGACCAGTGGGGTCTCGTTCACTACCTTTCAGTTCTATGGGACTGCATTCAGTGGGTGGGAGGCTTACGAGAGGCGTAGACCAGTCGGCGCATCATCCCTTGGCAACAGCTCTCCGTTATCATTCTAGAGAAGTTCGTGCCTCAGTCCCGCAGAGAGGAGCTGCGCAGACAGTTTGAGCAGCTTTGTCAGGGTGATATATCTGTGATGCAGTATGAGATGCGATTCTCAGAGTTGGCTCGTCATGCTATCTGGCTGGTTCCCACAGACAGGGAGAGGATCAGGAGGTTTATAGATGGCCTCACTTATCAGCTGCGATTGCTTATGACCAGAGAGAGAGAGTGTCTGGTGCTACTTTTGATGAGGTTGTCGACATTGCTCGGCAGATTGGGATGGTTCGCGGTCAGGAGAGGGTTGAGAGGGAGGTCAAGAGGCCTCGTGGACAAGGTGGATATAGTGATACTCCTTCTGGGGGTCAGTTCTAGCACGGTAGAGGCCATCCATTCAGACATGCTCAGACGGCTTGCCCAGTTCACCGTGGTGTATCATCTGGCCATGGTTCTCACAGTTATCAGCAGGGCCGTTCATCTATTGGTGCCCTTCCAACGCAGAGTTCTTCTCGTTCTCTATCGGGTTAGGGTTCTTCTATGACGGGTCCTTCTACTAGTTATACCGGTGCTCGGGGCTCCCTTCAGTCCCCAACACCAGCACCAGGGTGTTGCTATGAGTGTGAGGAGTTTGGTCATATGAGGAGAGAGTGTCCCCGTATAGTGGGAAGTCCCGCTCTGCAGAGGAGCCAGTCTATGTCATCAGCATCAGTTCCTCCACCACCCACCTGGTCAGCTAGGGGTGGCCAGGCCCGTTTTTATGCTCTTCCTATCATACCAGATGTTGTGATTACAGGTATTGTCTCAGTTTTTCACAAAGATGCCTCTGTATTATTTGACCCTGGTTTCACTTATTCATGTGTTTCCTCGTATTTCGCTCACTTTCTGGATATGCCCCGTGAGTCTTTAGTTTCATCTGTTCATGTATCTACTCCTATGAGCAATACTATTATTGTGGATCGCGTATATTAGTCATGTGTGGTGACCATTGGGGGTCTGGAGACCAGAGTGGATCTTTTGCTGCTCAGTATGGTCGATTTTGATATGATATTGGGTATGGATTGGTTGTCTCCATGCCATGCTATTCTAGATTATCATGCGAAGACCGTGACGTTAGCGATGCCGGGGTTGCCAAGGGTTGAGTGGAGAGGTGGGCGTGCGGGCGTGCACCGTGAGAATTGTGACCTGGGTGATTCCATGGCACCCTTTAGTGACTCTATCCTGTTGATATCCATATTTTCATCATGTGATAAAGTAGTTGAGCTGTAAATCATGCTACATATCGTGTTTAGGCTTTGTGCCGGTATTGTTTGGACCCTTAACGGTCGTTTCTTCCTGTCATCTCACTAGTTTTCATTTAATATTCTATCCTCAGTCATGATCGTGCAGTTTTTATATCATATCTCGGTCTAAGTTATTTATTGATTCATCATATCATTGTTCTGGGTTGTTTTCATGACATTGTGAGCCCGTGGTGAGACTGGAGAGGTTAATGACTGAGTGAGGTCGAGAGCCTGGTTATGAGTGACAGTTATGAGATCGGGTTGCATGCTGCAGCAGTTATATTGATGATTATGATAGCGTTTGGGCTGTAGGAGCCCCTCCGGAGTCTGTAACACACCCCTAGTTAGTGTGGATGATATTATTGAGGGAAGGATTTCCTTGGACATGGATTTGTCCAAAGTACTTGATACCTGGAGATGGATTTCTCCACAGGGTTGGATTTCCCTTTTTCCTCGGTACTGGTGACTTATAATCATTGTTGTATATGTTCCGGGGTGGATTTCCCTAGGCCGGATGGCCATATACAGTACCGAGTGGTTGAATACTTGAGAGTGAAGCACATGGTGCATTTCATACAGTTTGTGCATTGGCATGTAGAGATAGCTGAGTTGTATACCTTACACTGTTCAGATCTGTATTTCCTTTACTGTTTGAGCTGTATATTTGACTTGAAAGCATGCCTACGTTTCTGCACATTTATTTATGTTATACCTGTTGAGGTTGAGTTCGTCACTACCTTTCAATCCAAAGTTTGGACTTGTTACTTACAGAGTTGGTGTACTCACGTTACTCCCTGCACCTCGTGTGCAGATCTAGGCGATACTGGTCGTAGCGGCGGTTTCTGATTGAGGATCCTAGAGTTTTGGAGACTATCAAGGTAGCTGCACTGCGTTCGCGGGCCTTGACTCTCTTTCTTTATCTTTGTCGTACTTTCAGTTTATATCTATAGACACTGTAGTAGACTGTATTTCTGATCTAGACGCTCATGTACTTAGTGACACCCTGGTTTTGGGCTGGATTGTATCACTTAGGGATCTTCTTATGTTTCAAATAGTTTTTCTTTAATGTTAAATGCTTCCGTTAATGTTTTCAAACTTATTGTTGTTGGTGTTGGGTTATTGAGTTGAGGTTGGCCTAGTTCCACGATAGGCGTCATCACGATGGTTGATTTTGGGTCGTGACACCATTATATAAACCTCTACTAATGTAAGATTGCTCGATCTAAAATCAATTAGGACTTTTTATGGTTGTAATATTGGCTTAAGGACGGGTAGGATAAATTTAGGAATAATGACTAACCCTCCCAAGCACTTTAACACATCACATAATAAACTTTAAGCGCAAATTCTTCAATTTCAATTTCACAAACATTATCACCCCCAAAAATATTTTCTCTTTCTTTAAGCACCACATTAATTCATACACACTAGCAAGGACAAGATATGCTTATTTTCCTTTGCTACATATTTTTTTTTCTTTTCAACAATACTTTTTTTTTCTACCCTTCCCTCTAGTGTGTATTCCTTATAATACAAGTGCACCTTTATTTCTTTCATTAGTTCCACTTAAAAACCAACCAAGTTTCATCCTTACTTCCTTTACCACTCATTTTACAATTAAAGTTCTTTAAGAGGAAAAAGGATCAAAACAATCATAATTAATAATAATGGGGTATAGGCTTGTAATGTGGTTGCCAAATAAAAGTTTATAGGCTCAAAATAATTGACTAGGGATAATTTTTATTATGGTAAGCATTAAGCTCAAACAAATCAAAGAAAGCCTAACATCATTTTTCAAATCGAGCAAAACCTAAAATTTCGCTTCAACTCACATGTCGGGCAAGTTATAGACTCTAATGCAATGACACAGACTAAATAATTTCTTACACACATGGCACATGACTCACTAA